>BOPN01002468.1:47375-54875 GCA_017312705.2 Penaeus japonicus
TTTTTTTTTTTTTTTTTTTTTTTTTTTTTCAAAACTGGAGATTCTAGCACCAAATTGTTCTTTTATCAAACAAATCTTTGTTCTTGTATGGATGCATATATTCTTGCACATATGTAAAACTCCTGTAAAATTTGCTCAAAATTTCTCACATGGCAATACTTCATGGACATGAAAGCAGTATTCAAATGCTTTATGAAAATCTAAAAAAAAAGATATATATATATATGGTATAACAATAATCATAGAATAAATATATAATCATTAGTCTTGGTTCTGCTTTCAAATAATGCAGCTCTGATGGGGGGGATTATTACATTGAAATTCAATTTGCATTGATTAAAAAATATAAAAGCAAAAATAAAAAAAATAATAAATAAGACAAAATGCCTTGTATGTTAATGGCCAATCTGAAACTATATGCACATCCATTTTGTTAATTTTCATTTACATTTTTTTTTTTTTTAAAGGTAGCAGTGTCTGGTCAAAGAACAGAATTCAAAACTTGAATACTGCTTTGACAAGACCAACTGGTAAGAATATGACGTACCAACTTCACTGTCAAACCACTATGTAGCTGTTAAGTGATACCCATCACCTTATAGAGGACGATTAAGTTCCCTTTAAACATCAACATCAATAAACATGTGAACCTTTGTGAAAAAAAAAGTAAAGTGGCAATAATAATAATGATAATAATGTTTAACGGTTAATAACATCAATAACAATAATAATAATAATAAAATAATCATAATATTCAATAGATAAATATCCATAACCAAATGACTAAAAATGTATATTGATTAATAGATAATAATAAAGATGAAGAAATTATGTCAATAACAATAATGACAAAAATTCTCAAAATAGTAACATCCGCTGTAATCCCATTCCATCCTAATCATATATCTTACCATAACTGTGCCTATGTGACTGCATGCATTTGGTGTAACTGGGTATGCATGTATTTATACGTAGGTAGGTAGTAATGTATATGAATGCGTGTTTTTGTTCGCGATTAGTGTGCTAAGTGAGAGGTTGAGTTTGCATGTGAGTGTACATGTTTGTGAACATTTGTGCAATAGGGTGGTGGAGGGGTTATAACACACAAACGCCTACATGAACATGTACACACAAGCGCACTCATATGACCTGATTCAAAGCTCCGAAAACCTGGACCTCTCAACACTGTGACCGACTTTTGAAACCATTCAAATACACGGTTAAAAAACAAATAAACAGTAACTGGTCATTTGATGAAAAACAAGAAAACAGTACCATTTCTAAGTACAACAGAAAAAAAAAAAAAAAAAAAAAAAAAAAAAAAAAAAATCTCAAACATTAATGATTCTAATCAAAGAAAGAAAAACCTGAACACATCAACCTCCTGCTATGCACATCTCTCTTTCTCTCCTTCCTTCCTTCCCTGCCCACTCACAAATACACACACACAAACACATTGAAACCACAAAATTCATCCAGATAATTAACAAATCATTATTCTTCCTTCCTAAACCCCATCCTCCTGAAAAGAGCAAACCTGCCTGCCCCATCAACTATAATAAACTCAAAACTATACTGACAACACAACCCTTAATCATCTTCACAATAATATATTCCATAAAAATTATTACAATAACAGTACCACACTTTATCACATAAGCTAATCAAAGCCTATATGAAATAAGTGGCATTAAAAAAATCACAAAGTCTTACCTAATGCAAAATCTCTTTATAAATTACTCTCTTGATACCAACCATTATGCTTAAACAACCATAATAATTATGAATCTTAATAATAACAATAAAAAAACAACTATAACTTAAATCTACCATTACAACCATACAACACTGAATACCCATAACTAAATATTAGTAATAATCTTAATAATCTATAAATAACGTGAACACGACCAAATTACATACCCATAACAATATCGATATGACCTTAATTATAATATAATACTGATAATATGAGTAATAATTACAATAACTATAATAACCCTACTCATTTTCAAGAGTAAAATGGTAAAACTGATACTGTTAATATTAATATTATCAATATCAACAATAACATTTATAATAATAATAACATTCATAGTAGTAGTAGTAGTAATAATAATAATCATAATACAAAGAAATAACTACTAATATCAATAATATAATAATAGTGATGATGATGATAATGAAAATATTACTATTTACTGAACTATACCAGTTGAACTATGGCAAAATTATTATCAAAAGCATCATAAATAATGATTCTAATACCAATGATAATAAAAATGACAAATGAGTAGTATGAATAAATATTTTCATAAAAATTGGTAACACAAAATGATAACAATAACGATAATCTTAAATTATGAATACTAAATAAAATTGCTGCTGATAAAGTATTATAAATATAATATACTTTGTACTATCTTTGTTATCTCTGTCCCTTATTCTATTATCATAGTAATAACAATAATAATAGTAATAATGATTATAATGATTATAATGATTATAATAATAATAATAATAATAATAAAAACAAAATAATAATCACCAAAAATAATAATAATAATAATAATAATAATATAATGATAAAATTAACAACAATAACTGTAAATCAGAATAACAATAAAAATTATTGTCAAAAAACAAATAAATCATAACCAAATCTTCCAATTACATAAAAAATAATAATGATGATAATGAGAATAATAATAATAATAATAATAATAATAATAATAATAATAATGATAATATCAATTATAATGATAATATTAATAATAATGATAATATTAATAATAATCATAATATTAATAATAATCATAATAATAATAATAATAATGATATCAATAATAATAATGATAATAATAAAATTAAAGATAATAACAATAACATCAATAACATGAATGAAAATATAAACATAAGTAATAAAAACCTGGTAACAATTTTACTATCATTAGTAACAACAATAATAACAATCTTAATAATAACCAAATTATATTAAAAATTATTTTAAAAATTATAACAATAATAATAATAATAATAATACCAACAACAATAATAATAATAATAATAATAATAATAATAACAATACCACCAATAAGAATAATAATACCAATAATAATAAAATAATAAAAATAATAATACCAATAATAATAATAATCTCAGTACATTCAATACCTAATCATAACGATAAAATTACATTATGAATAAAAATATGAAGTGAAATAAATATAATTACTATTACTCTAATCATAATGACAATAATAATAAGAAGAATGATGATAATTATAATAATTATAACTATCAATATCAATAATAATATTGAAAATTAATAATTCATAATTAATGATGATAATAATAATAATAATAATAAAAATAAATAACACTACTGTTAATAACAAAAATAACAATGACAATAACAATAACCAATAAGCAACAATGAACAAAAGAAAAAAAATAACAAAACAAATAAACACAATAAATTCCAAAGCAAAAAAAGGTATGAAAAAGTGAAAATTATCAGAACCTAAATAACCAGAAAAATAAACAGGACTAATAAATCACAAACTCTGCAGGAATGAAATAAAAAGTCGAAACTGTTCGAACCCTCCACAGATTCCTCGCTGGGCAAGGAATATCAAAGTGAACGATACATTACGAGTCTTATTCCTTCCTCCAATGACTAACCCATGATGGTTCCTAATTGCCACAGCATTTTTTTTTCTTTTTTTTCCCCATTCCTACAGAGATTGTGTTTCATTATTAACACCTTGCACAAGAGTCACAGCAATATTTTAATGTTGATACCACTAACACTGATAATATCAACAGTAAAAATAAGGAGTTATGACATTGACAATATCATTACCAATGATAACATTGATCAAAATCTAAATAATATTGTTAATAATAAGGAACCTAAAACATTGACCCAAAACCAACCGAAAAGTCATGAATCCAGCGGTCAATTACCAGACAATAAGACCTTCATTGTGAAACTGAAAATGGTAATAATAAATAATCATACTGCAAAACAAAATAATCATCCCCCCCCCCCCCCATTTAACCCAATGCGGACGGGTGTCATGACATACATGACATTCGGGGATTTTGGATCATTGTGCTATTTTATTGTGCTATGAGTAAGGAGTGAGTGATGATGGCAATTGCAGTCATAATTACTATAATTACCGTAATATTGAGCAAACCTAACTTCCAATACCTAGATGGCACCACTTTCTTCTCGCACCAGTAAGAAAATAATGAGCTGATATGGATCATATATTACATAGCAGGAGGTTTTAGTCAGCTGTAGCCTTGACAGAGCCTGTCATATGGCATATATAAGTCTCTAAACAACAAAACACACAAAAAATAAAACACAAAAATGGCTCTAGTTTTATAATGAGTGACTGAGTGGGAAGACTCATATTATGATGCTTCAAGCTGCCTCGCTCTGAAATCAAACCCATCCTGGAGACTAGGCAAGTGAATCTATCCCCCGTCCGCAATGGGTTAATGCAAAGCAACTGTAGCACTACCTTAGAAATTATGAATCCTAAATAATGCACAAGTATGACTAGAGAAATCAAATCATAAAAGTAGACACAAATAAGAACATAAATAACTCAAGGTATGATACTAACAATGGAGAGAGGAGGAAGGGAGAGGAAAGAAAGAAAACAGAAGCAAAGACATGAAAATAATATAAATACTATCATGAATAATATATGCAAACGTGTATATACATACATAAACATATGCATATATAAATAAACACACACATGAACATATACATACACTCTATTTGCATATATTACATACAGACACGAGCCAGCAACTCGACCAAAACACCGTGAACCTTGAAACATATTCCCCAATTCACTAGTTCCCCTGGCATCATATATTTTCCTCTTTCCTGTGCTTAACCTTCACAACACCAAGCCATCTCCTATGCTCTACCTGTACTGCACATAAACAGGGCTCCAGATTTTGGAAGCTGCCTTGAGACTTTGTTCTTGATGTATCTAAAAACTATACGAGAAATATTCTTCTTCATCTCCATGTTTTCCAATTAGCTATCTATACTTCCAAACTGTTAGATTATTCAGGTAATAAATAATAATAATCATAAAAATGACTTTAAAATAATGACATCAGGAGTATAATACCAACAAGAGCTGTAAAAATTAACCCATTGCCGACGGAGCGCTTAACAACCTAACTGGTCGTCATGGCAGGCGGTCTACGACATTAGCAGGGATGGGGTAGCGCAGACTAGCCCAAACAATATTTTTCCAAAAATATAGTACTTTATAACTGTGAGCAGATCCCAATATTGCGTCATGTACGCATTGACACCCATATCTTAGGCCTAATCGGTGCCGACATGTATGTCTTGACACCTGTCGTAATGGGTTAATATCTTGTTCCTGGATAAATAACATCTATTGATAACAAAGTTATCAAAAGACCAACTTAAAAAATGTACAGCTATTTTGATAACTGGCATTCTTCTTTTCCATTTCCCAACTGCTCTTATCATGCAGTTTCTATAAAGGTAGGCAATCAACCTCTGCTGTCCATTCATCAACAAGTTATTTTGAACCCAGGACAATTCCTTCCCTAAATATATGGTGTACTACCACAAGTATCAATATAAAGGTACTCAAAATATCCACTAACATGACACTTCTAAAACATTGACCAACAGAGTAGCGAACATGTGTTTAACTAAAAAAGCTGATAAGCTTATTCTACCAGTGTAACTATCTTTACTACACCACTTGTTCCTCTTATAAAACAGCTAAGAAAACTCCCCATGTTGCCAAAAAAACAGCTGGAGAAAGTACAAAATAATCCTTTCCCTTTTGTGATTTTCCACAGAACCAAAGGCACTTCCCAACAACCAATGAAAAAAACAGCACTTAACCCGTTAACGACAGGGCTATTTTGGCTCTAAATGGACAAAATGCCGGGATATTTCTAACACATAAGCCCAACGCCTTGGGATTCTCGCCCTCACTGGCCACAGCCGAGCGCTAAAATCCCCATCACCCGGCAGGCAGGCCAGGATAGCCATGACGAAATATCTCGTCCCCGGCGTTTGAACCTGGAATCACTTGACGTGGCATCTTCTCACCCGTCGTCAACAGGTTAACCCATTCCTGTCGAGGCTATTTCAGGTTTAAATGATATTTGAACGCATAAGCCTAATTCTCGGCCGCACTAGCCATGAGCGAGCACTATGCGCCCACTCACCCGGCGCGCCGGGCTTGACAAAATAACTCGTACTCGACGTCTGGCCCAAAAACCACTTGACATGATATCTAGTCACCCGTCGTTAATGGGTTAAAGAGAAAAAATAGTAACATATAAAAATAAACCAAATTTGAACATCAATCAGAGTTCACACCAATTTTCACAGTTTCAATACTAACAACCAATGTGTATGGGATGATGCAGGACCCAATAACTATCAATTTCCATATTCTTCACACTGCCCACATTGCTACCCTCACGGTAAGGTTACGAAAAGTGGAGAGGGGAAGGAGGAAGTGTCAAAGATAAAGAAAATATAGAAAAGTAAGAAGAGAGGAGAGGCTGGAGACAAGTAATGAAAGTCAGAGGAATTAAGAGGAAGAGAAGGGAACAAATGGGGAAAAAGAGAAAAAAGGTGGGGAGGAGGAGGAATATGATGAAGCAAGTAGAATTCTCAAAAGAGGGAGAGGTAAGAGGTGGAGGAGGTGAGTGGTTCCAAGCCTAACTATCAAATACGAATCTTGATCACTCAGGCCACGATGTTGAGAGAAGAATGGGAAAGTTTCTACATGCAAAGAAATTAAAGAAAGGAAATGCCTACCTCACAAGCAATATCATCTCGTTATAAAGATATATATATATATATCATATATATATATATATATATATATATATATATATATATATATATATATATATATGTATAAAATATGTGTACACAAAAACACACACACACAAACAAAAAAAACCATAAATATCCCTATATATAAAATAATAATAATAATAATAATAATAATAATAATAATAATAATAATAAAAAAAATAATAATCATAGATAACATATGAAAATGTAGTATTTACAAATACAATGTACAAATATCAAAATAAATTCTCTTCAAACATGTACCCGTCACTTGACATGGAAATTTATCCAATATATCAACTGTTCGAACGAACCCTACTTTATGCAAAATCCAACTTAGCATAAAACACAATAACGGATTCAAGATAAATAAATTATACAGTAAAATCTATCTTTAGATATAATCACGGCTGACCAATCAACTAAAATACTCAATGAAAAATAATATTACCATATATATACATATACAATTATGTATATATATATATATATATATATATATATATATATATATATATATATATATATATACACAGTATATATATATGTATATTTATATATATGTATATGTATAATGTATATATATATATATATAAATA
>BOPN01002468.1:67375-74875 GCA_017312705.2 Penaeus japonicus
AGGCTACAACTAAGTCTACAACAAGTGAGAGGGCGGGAGAGGGGAAAGGGGGAGTGAGCGAGCACCACTACAATGCTACAGTTACAACAACCTGAATTCTCCCAGATTACTGTCCATCACCCCTAATGATCCGTGTCCACATCAAGTCCTTACACAAATACAGGATAAATACAGAGGCACACGCGTACAAGTACACATACCTACCAAATACGTGCACACTTGCCAGTATATGTTCACATGCAAGTACACACATGTACATATACATGTACACTCACTCACACACACACACATCACAGTGCTCGAGCACATCCTACATGTATAAACACATGCATAACTGACACATTAGGATGTTTGCAAGTACAATTAAACACATTCATTCCATCACCTAATCATAAGTTCTACAAGCTACAACTAGGATCTTTCTGTTCATAGGAATACCCAAAAGATATTTATACATATAACAAAATCAATGTACACTACAGAACTCTCTGGTACTGTCACATACAATGCAATAGGAGGAAGGTCAGGATGGAGGAAGAGAGGAAACAGACAAGATTGAGGAATGAAAGTGTAAGAAAAATGGGAGAGAGACCAGAAAAGTATGAGGAGGAGAATGTGCTTTGATGTGTCTAATATATGCAAGCATCTGGACATGCATCAAATGTCAAACTGTTTCACAATTACCTAGCTGAATTCCTTGGATTCCCCTCATTTCAACAATATTACAGCCATGAAAAGCTTTCTCAAATGGCAAATACTCTTTCCAACTCAAGAAAGATCTATAAATCAAAATCTTTAGCATCAGTTAACTATCCATAGAAGGTAGTTACTACAAAGTTTTACTCTTCACCATAAGATCACTAAAGAGTAGCAATGAGGTGCTATAAAGAACTAATTAGTTCCCATTTAAAATTACTCAACATATAAATTTCCATGGCTCCGATTTCGTTTGCTACCTGTCAACTTTAAATATCATGAAACTTTACTTCTTCTCCACTTTAAACCCGTTGGAATCCCTTTTTCCACATCTGGCTGCTGCTGCTGTTTCTCTACAATGCAAATAATGGTAATGCTGCTATTATAAGCATAATAAAATAAATAAAAGTTCACGTAGTTTCCCCCTTTTTTAAATGAAAAGTTGTCCTACTGTATCTATAGACACATTACACAATGATACCATGTAAAAAGACAGACAAAATCGAGGGAGTATGTGCATGGGAAGGGGGAGGGCAAGAGAAAGAGGAGAAAGAGGATAGAGGGAGGAGAAGGAGAGAAGGAGAGAAGGAGCGGGTGAGTGAGTGTGGTGTGTGTGCATGTGTGTGCGTGTGTGTATATATGTATATGTATATATATGTATATATGTATATATGTATATGTATATGTATATGTATATGTATATATATATGTATATATATGTATGTATGTATGTATGTGTACATATATCTATGTATATGTATGCATGTGTACGTATATATATGTGAACGTATATGTATGTGTACATATATGTATGTATGCGTGTGCAAATGCAAACACAATTGCATGTAAATCTTACATAAATAAGCCTCAAAGGCCATTTTCTCCTCTTGATTCCCGATGATCTCCAGTTGACCTGAAAGCCAAGCGAGTGCTGCCCCAAGCCCAACTCCCAAACCAGCACCAGCCCCAAAACACACACAAAGAAAACGATATCACACTAGAAGGAGAGTAGAGTCCTAGAGAAGAGTAAGGGAGCAAGAACGAACCAAGAGCTAGCCAGCTACTTACCGACACCGCCGCCGCCTCTCGTGGTGCTGAGGCCGGCATGGTAACCAGCGTAGTAGGCGGCCTTCATTTTGCCGTGCTCCTCCGCTACCTTAACCACTAGGGGCTCGGTTCCACCTTCAGGAACGACGCCATTCATGCCCACGATCGCCGCTTCTGCCTGAGACTTCTTATCAAACCTGGGGTCGGAACATTTTCAAGAAAGTGCGTTAATGAGACTTCGGCGTTCGGTCCTTGCCATTCCTTTCTACTGCTTAAGAGGGTACAGACATTGCCTGGCTAATAAAAACTTAATAAAAAATAAAAAACTCTCTTTACAAACACATTACACTAATTAAAAAAGCCAAAAAATAAAACAAAGCAATAGTATTAATACTTAACAATGCAACTCTGAACACCTTCCTTTCCAAAATAAATGAAGTAAATAAAATACTTGGTAAAATTCCAAACACAGTTAATGACATGTTGACTGCCCAACAACAACAAAAACACATGCTACTTAAAACTAAATCTGGTTTACACAGTCGCCTGCAACAAAAACATTAAGCACAGATCAATGACGATTCAAATGGGATCACACGAAGACAGCTTCCCCCAAGTAGCTCTCCTCAAGGCCCTGGATAGCCTCTTCTTTCTTCTCGAACTTGTCCGCACACTCAACATCAAGGACTTACTTAGGGGGTGAAATTTTTTTTTTTTTTTTTTAAAGTGAGGGGGGAACAAGCAAGCTAACACAGCTTCAGCAGTATGCAAAGGTTACCTCACAAATCCAACGCCACGTGGAAGTCCTGTGACCTTGTCCTTCAGCAAATTCTTCTGGACAATCTGGCCATATGAAGAGAACAGTTCCTCTAACTGGTCTAATGTGTATGATCTGCAATGAAGAGAAAGAGACAAGTTAATCATGTTCCCACTGATAATGGGAAAGTTGAAAAACAAATGTACACATACATACATACATTCATACATACTTACATTTACACACACACACACACGCGCACACACATTCTATCTCTCTCTCTTTACTTGTTAATGTATACATATGTATTTATGTATGTCCAACATAATGGAATCCATTCTAAAAGATGATGATAAAAATAAATAATAATGATCAAATCAAGAAAAAAATAAAAAATAAAATAAAATAGTCTGTTCATTATTTCTTTTTACAAGCCATAATACTTTAAAGAAAACAAAAAAGAAAAAAATTACAACAACACAGGGTTAAACCGTTGTCCCTTAGTGATCTAGTAGTCACTGTTGATGGCATGTGAAGGCTGAGGAAGCAATTGTTCCGTCCACGTTTCTGTGCGCTGCCGGACCAACCTTGACTGCGTTCTTCTATTCCCTCTCTCTTTTCATCTCTCATTCTCTCTCACTTTCCATCTACCTTCTTTATTCTATTTATATTTTCCCTTCCATCAGCACTGATATACGGAGTAATGAGTATATGTCAGCATGTAAGTATATGCGTGCATGTGCTAATGTGCATGTACATGTGTCTGTATCTGTGTATGTAGATATGTGTAGTATGTAGGTATGCATATATCTGTGTGTGTGTGTGTGTGTGTGTGTGTGTGTGTGTGTGTGTGTGTGTGTGTGTGTGTGTGTGTGTGTACGTGTGGATGTACGTGTGGATGTGGATGTATGTGTGGATGTATGTGTGTGGATGTATGTGTGTGGATGTATGTATATGTAAGTATGAGCAAGTAGAAGAAGAGATAGTCCAAGGCAAAACCACACAGAGATCACAGAAGTCCTTCAAAGAATAAATCCCAATCCTCAAATGCGTTTCCATTCTCAGTTCTGTCCTCGCATCACCTTGACTCATACTTCCTCTTCTATCCTTTCCTTTCACTTTGGTGTATATATGCAAACACACTTACAATGACAAGCATTATGTCTATTCAATTTAATATATGTATATACAATATATATCTATAAATACATATACATATAAAAATATATATACACAGATACATATAGATATATATGTACACACACACATGTACATATACATATACATTTATAACATATATATATACATATATATTTACATATAAACATATATATATACATATAAATATATACATATACATATATATTTACATATAAACATATACATATACATATATATTTACATATAAACATATACATATACATATATATTTACATATAAACATATACATATACATATATATTTACATATAAACATATACATATACATATATGTTTACATATAAACATATACATATACATATATGTTTACATATAAACATATACACATACATATATGTTTACATATAAACATATACATATACATATATGTTTACATATAAACATATACATATACATATATGTTTACATATAAACATATACATATACATATATATATATATATATCATATATATATATATATACATATATTATATATATATATATATATATATTATATATTATATATATATATATATATATATATATATTTGTATATCTATATAGAAATAATATATATATATATATTATATATATTTAAACATAAATATACATATATATATATATACTTAAATATAAATATAAATATAAATATAAATATAAATATGTGTATATGTATGTATATATCATAGAGCAAGAAAATAAAACAAATAATATCAATATATGAAATATAATACTTTATTCAACACTTATTTAGTCTTCCACCTTTGCCAGAAGAGAAAAATAATAAACGCAAATGAAAACGATAAAATACAACAATTGCTAAAAGAACTCCAAGGCTCAAAAACTTATTCTTAACCCAATCTCGACAGGCCCAGCGATAAGTGGAAACCCCTTACCCCGGGCCTATGCAATATTGCATCGGGAACGTCACACTGGTGCGTCACCCCATCATCGGGCATTTAGCCGTGTAGACGCACAATCATCATAATAGGGTTAATTTACCATTACCTTTATCTTTTTTCTTTTCTTTTTTTTTTTTTGGCTATTTTGTGTCATAATTATTGTTATTCACAGGGTGTTCTATTCTGATCCTCTCTTCTTTTTTATTCTTGACGACTGAACAGATCTTTGCCAAAGTCCAAATCTCAAAAAGGAAAAAACTCAGACATACACACTCACACATGGACAACACTCAACGCACAGTATACAGTAGTCCAGCTTGTTTATATATCACTCAGGCCAGATTCCTTTTGAAATTTTGAAGGTCTGGTTCACAGTAAATATATGAACATATAGATAAAATTATAAAATTATAAAATATAAATATACATATATTTATATGTATGTATATATGTTCAGAGTATTTTAATTTTAAGTGTCCAATCTGACCCCCCCAAAAAAAGAAAAGAAGAACTTTGGGGGGATTAGGAATTAACAACACTTGAAACAAAAAATGATTAGCAATATCCAAAAAAATATATTAATCAACAAAATCATTTGATAAATAAGGGAGGAAAAAAAAAAAAAAGTAAAAAGAAAAAGGCAAAACAAAAATTTAATTTACATGAACTTAATTTATCCACTATGCACAAAAGAATCAAAATAAAACTAACCTTGGAACATTCGCAATGTAAAGGTTTGTTTCCTTGGAGTCTGTTTCCTTTCTGTAAAGCAGAACTGATGGTGGCAAAAGGAAATAGAAAGGAACAAAGAATAATAATCTAACCCATATACATGACTCACTCATGCCTCCTTCCATTCTCTCTTACTTTTCTCTCCTCACCTCTCCTCACTCTCTCTTTCTTTCTTTCTTTCTTTCTGTCTCTCATATGCTGAATTTTCCTCATTTCAATTGCTTCATCAGAGCCTTTGTATCATTATTCTTTTTTTCTTTCTTTTTCTTGTGTCTTTTTCTTTTATTCGTAAATGCACAAACATCAAGACCTCCAAAAGCAAACATGGGTGATGAAAGTGACACTTGAATCCAAGATCTCATACATGAATGTGTGGATATACATATATATATATATATATACGCATAAATATAGAAGTTATATGTATGTTTATATATATATATACAAGTTAAATTAAAAAAATAAAATAAAATACAGGAGCATGGCTTGCAAAGAAAAATAATAACAGCAGATATAACATCAATAACAATAAGAACATAATTACCAATATTAAAGAAACACATATATGACAAATACATGTGACACCAACTACCAACCTCCACCATTTAAATGGTAATGAAAAATAGTAATGCATGTCACCAACAAAAATCTAAATATGAAATGTACAACTCAACATTAAGTGTATAATAAAATAAAAAAAAGGTATGTATACTCATGTGTGTATTATGGTACTATAAGTGTATATATATTAAAGTGGCATCTTGTATTATTTACATTTATATGTGTTTATATACATATATATATATACATAATTAAGACATATATAAATATATATCTACATCTATATGTATGTGTGTGAGTAGATATATGTATAGATATATATGTATGTGCGTACAATCATACCTATGTATGCATAAATATAGATTCACATATAATTACATAAAGACAGATACAGATACACATGCATGTACATGCATGCACACACGCACACAAACACACACATCCTCATGAGTATATATATAAAAAAAAGAGTACATGTACACATGTAAAACAGATACATAAACAAAAACATCAAAAAACAAACTTTATACAACCAATAAAAAAATTCAACCAAAAAAAAAAAAAAAAAATTCTTCTAAGAAAATAAAAAATCTTGAAGAAAAGAATGTGTAAAAATGCCGCCGTACTAACCTGGGAATATTCTGAATGTAGAGGTTGGTTTCCTTAATGTCTTCGCCTGGGGGCCGGGCATAGGATACCTTGATGCGTTTGTGCTGCACAGGGAGGTTGTTCAACTGCAGGATGGCCTTGGCAGCATCCTCGGGCTTCTGGTACTCCACGAAGCCGAACCCGAAGGAATAGCCAGTCTGCTGGGATAGTCAAGTGTAAGGGGAAGGTAAAAATAAATGCTTATAATGGTCAGGTCTTATAAACTAAAAATCAAAATAAAAACAGGTAAATAAACAATTAAAAGCAAAACACAAATATGTAAGTAAATAAACAAATAAGTAAAAGGGTTAAATAAACTCTCCATTTCAAAAAAGAAAACATATAATGCATAAATTAAGCTCAAAATTAAGACTTAATTGTAAATGAGGTTAATACTAACTCAAAACAAAATTCTCATGTGCATATATATATATATATAAATATATATACGTATATATACATAAACATATAAAATATTGATACATGTATGTATGTTAGTTCTGGCATAAACGTACTCTTGTGCGAGCAACAGGGAGAGCATGGGTGTAATGTAGGGACAGACCGATGCCAACTTATCCCAGGAGTTCATGACAGTGAGGCAAACCACTATCATTCAGAGCTGATATTCCTGTAATCATACCTTGACTGTCAAGCCCCTTCCAAGACAGGCCACATCCTAAGATATTTGCCCTGGGGTTGGCATCTCAGGATGTCATATTTTCTATTGTTTTCTAGACGTATGGTATGATATACGTCTATACAGGATATTTTAGCAAAGTGATACTAATTAATATTACATATCGTGCATTAGATGCACGACTGAAGGAATAACCTGCTTTGAACAAACACTAGCAGTGTGAATGTGATCTGACCCCGCAAAAGATGCCAGTAACAGAAGGGTTAATACTGTTAAGAAATATATTGCTTTTACTTCCGAAAATTGCATTTGGTAAAAAC
>BOPN01002468.1:79875-82375 GCA_017312705.2 Penaeus japonicus
AACATGGGAAACAGATCTCTTTGCAAAAAAGATTTCTTTTTCTTTAATCAGACTATTTAGAGCTCTAAACTAGCATGAAAAGCCAAAGTGCAGGTATATCTTCTGATAAATTTGACTGACAACGATAATCTACTGCTTTTGAGTATAGGCCTACAGTCCTCATCCAGCTCTGACACGGGTAGATTCCATCACAATTTACAAACAAATAATCTATTAAACATAAATAACAACCATTTGTTGCAATATATGACCACTGCTATGGCCTTTGCATCTTCATTGCTCCTGCAACAGCCAACATAAGCATCATAGATCACCTGACTCAATAGGGCTTGGAATCACAACCTGAATGACATACAATCATTTAGAGAGAAAACCTCACTAGTGGCATCCGAGATTTGCTTCATGGAGAGGATGCACGCTCATGGCATTCTGCAGTGTAAATCTTAGACTAGATGGCACAAATGTTTTAACAGGTCAGGTGAAATGCAACATAGCTGCTTATCATTCATGATATCATGGCATTTGCAATTTGAAAAAGAACTTTATGGGGGGGGGGGGGGGGGGGATGTTCCGAAAACTACCAACTTTTAAAGATAAAAATTAGTTGCATTTTTTATTCATCCCACAGAAAAGCTTCCAAACCAGGACTTCTATTCTAATCTGTACTGAAACAGTTCCCTCCTAATCTACTTGACACTTGATGCGATATGCAATGCTAGGCCTACAAGCCAAGCCAAGCCAAGCCAACCCGACCCAAGAGTGACAGCGACTCATTCCAATCAACCTTCACGGTGTCAACACTCCGGCAAAGGCTACGGAACCTACATCATCTACATTCTGGCAAGATACGAGCTTGGACTGGTTTCTTATTCGACGATAAATTGTCAAGGAGATCAATAAGCTTTATCTTGTCAGAATCAAAGTGATCGAGCTTTGGTGAGACCTTTGCCAGATAAGGAGGCCTGTGATGGACATGAGAATACATTAGTAAGATATACCATGTTGCAGGATTTTTGTATAAATTTGGAGATATATAAAGGTGACATTCATTATGTGAATTTCAGTACAGCAATTACTGTTGATATTAATCATCACATCTCTGTGACATCAACTGAAAACTGTTATTTACACTTCCAATTTTTAATGAATAACAAATTTCAAAAACTTAATGGGAAATGAACGTTAGCCACATCCTTCAAGCGTGACATTTTTCATGAACTATCGTAACTGAGTTAGAGAAACAAATTAAACAATATACACATTCCTATGAACTGCAAAAAATTACATTACTACTTTAATACAAATACAATAAAAAATGACAAGAACCATTATCAAAAATTACTCACCTTCATGGTATAACACCAACACAAAAAAATATATCAATATATAAAAATCAAAAAATAAAAATATACACACAATCATTGTTACTTAAATATAAACAATTGTCAAAAATAATTTTGAAAAATTTATTCCCGACGTTAAAAAAAAATTTATCTTCCCACGTGGACGAGGATAGAACGGAAAATGACAGATAACCACCAATACAGATCATCACCTTCCACAAACGTAGAAAATCAACCGCATTATCACCTTTTTTTTTGCTATTTAATCGCCCTTTTCTCGTGTTTATCACTCGTTCTCTCTCTCCCTCTTTCTCTTCCAAGCCACGGGGGAAAAAAAGAGAAAAAGGCGAAAAAACTCGGTTTAACCACTCAATCCACGGAGGAGGAACGGAGGAGAGTGCGAATCCGTGCGAAAGAAAGGGCAGGGAGAGCTGGAAGAGCTAAAGCGAGGGCGGAGGGAGCGAAATGAGGGAGAAAAAAGACGAAGATGAAAATCCCGTGCAACTCGAGGCTTCGGCGCAGCTCCACTCCCTCGAAACCCCCGCCAGTTGCTATTTTCCGCTCTTTTCGCCCCCTCATCGCCTTCCTCCTCCTTCTGCCGCCACTCCTCCCCCTCCAAGGATAAATATCCACATCCACACACAACATTCGAGCAGAGAAAATCGGTTTTACTTGCCTAAATTAACAAAAACATGTAGCTTTTGGAGGCGAGAGCGATGCCGGGTGGACGCGCGTGGGGCACACAAACATTGACTCACGCGTGCCAACCTCTCGGATTATTCGTTCTTAATTTCCGCGCTGGGCTCCTTCCTCGTCTGGTTTTCGGTGTTTGGTGGATTTCGATTGTGTCTTTTGTTTTTTCTCGATGGGTTGGTGGACTCCAAGGTGGAAGGATTTTGTCTAAATATGGCTATCGATTTTGACGTGGCATCACTGCTCTTCAAAGAAAATGGTGAAGGAGGGAGTTTCTAAATCTCTTTTTTGGATGACTCTTTTTTCCTCGTCAACATCTCAAAGAAAGTCGGCGTTTGGTATTTGAACTATGATACATTTATATTTTTCTTAATATCAGATTATTAGAATGTCGCTTTTAGGCTTGTCCGTTGATACTAAGGATCCTTTAATCAAAGAAACAGTAGAATCTGGCAGTTAAAACA
>BOPN01002468.1:92375-99875 GCA_017312705.2 Penaeus japonicus
ACATACAATCAGATAAAGAGACAGTCAGACCGACAAACAAAGAAAAAAAAACAACAACTTTACAATCCACATCCGACACTTTTTAACAACACTTTGCGCAGCGCCGTATAAACAAACCACCTTCCGCAACCGTAGCCAAGGTCACAACTATCATTAATCAAAGCTACAATAACAAAGAAAAGAATATCATAGATCTGCTCTTTCCTCAACAACACACACAAATATAGGACTCCATGAAAGATATATGGAGAGATCTGAAGACGATGGGCGGAAAAGAAAAAGGAGGAGGATAAGGAAGAAGGGATGACGAGGGAAAAAAAAGAGGAGGTACCGAAAGAGGAAGAAGAAAGGCCGAAGGAAGAGCAGAAAAAAGGAAAAGGATGAGTAGGAAGTTGCGACAGCACAAGTTCCCCTTTCGCAATGTCAAAACACTCAGTAAAGCTCCCGTAACATTCTCCACAACCCATCAACTGAATCCAGGACGTCCGCAAAGGAAGGCCCAGAGTCCGCAAAGGAAGGCCCAGACTCCGCAAAGGAAGGCCCAGACTCCGCAAAGGAAGGCCCAGAGTCCGCAAAGGAAGGCCCAGAGTCCGCAAAGGAAGGCCCAGAGTCCGCAAAGGAAGGCCAGAGTCCGCAAAGGAAGGCCCAGACTCCGCAAAGGAAGGCCCAGACTCCGCAAAGGAAGGCCAGAGTCCGCAAAGGAAGGCCCAGAGTCCGCAAAGGAAGGCCCAGAGTCCGCAAAGGAAGGCCAGAGTCCGCAAAGGAAGGCCCAGACTCCGCAAAGGAAGGCCCAGACTCCGCAAAGGAAGGCCAGAGTCCGCAAAGGAAGGCCCAGAGTCCGCAAAGGAAGGCCCAGAGTCCGCAAAGGAAGGCCAGAGTCCGCAAAGGAAGGCCCAGACTCCGCAAAGGAAGGCCAGAGTCCGCAAAGGAAGGCCCAGAACCCGCAAAGGAAGGCCCAGAACCCGCAAAGGAAGGCCAGAGTCCGCAAAGGAAGGCCCAGACTCCGCAAAGGAAGGCCCAGACTCCACCAAGGAGGCCAGAGTCCTGAGAAGGCCCAGACTCACAAAGGAAGGCCAGAGTCCCGCAGAGAGGCCCAGACTCCGCAAGGAAGGCCAGAGTCCGCAAAGGAAGGCCCAGACTCCGCAAAGGAAGGCCCAGAACCCGCAAAGGAAGGCCCAGAACCCGCAAAGGAAGGCCCAGAACCCGCAAAGGAAGGCCAGAGTCCGCAAAGGAAGGCCCAGAACCCGCAAAGGAAGGCCCAGACTCCGCAAAGGAAGGCCCAGACTCCGCAAAGGAAGGCCCAGACTCCGCAAAGGAAGGCCCAGAACCCGCAAAGGAAGGCCCAGAGTCCGCAAAGGAAGGCCCAGACTCCGCAAAGGAAGGCCCAGAGTCCGCAAAGGAAGGCCCAGAACCCGCAAAGGAAGGCCAGAGTCCGCAAAGGAAGGCCCAGAGTCCGCAAAGGAAGGCCCAGACTCCACAAGGAAGGCCCCAGACTCCTGAGAAGGCCCAGACTCTGCAAGGAAGGCCAGAGTCCGCAAGGAAGGCCCAGAGTCCGGAAAGGAAGGCCAGAACCCACCAAAGGAAGGCCCAGAGTCCGCAAAGGAAGGCCCAGAATCCGCAAAGGAAGGGCCAGACTCCACAAGGAAGGCCCAGAGTCCGCAAAGGAAGGCCAGAGTCACAAAGGAAGGCCCAGACTCCGCAAGGAAGGCCCAGACTCTGCAAAGAGGAAGGCCAGAGTCCACCAAAAGGAAGGCCCAGAGTCCACCAAAGGAAGGCCCAGACTCCACAAGGAAGGCCCAGACTCTGCAAAGGAAGGCCAGAGTCCGCAAAGGAAGGCCCAGACTCCACAAAGGAAGGCCCAGACTCTGCAAAAAGGAAGGCCAGAGTCCGCAAAGGAAGGCCTTAGAGTCCGCAAAGGAGGCCCAGACTCTGCAAAGGAAGGCCAGAGTCCGCAAAGGAAGGCCCAGAGTCCTGAGGAAGGCCCAGAGTCCGCAAGGAAGGCCAGAGTCCGCAAAGGAAGGCCCAGAGTCCGCAAAGGAAGGCCCAGACTCCGCAAAGGAAGGCCCAGACTCTGCAAAGGAAGGCCAGAGTCCGCAAAGGAAGGCCCAGAGTCCGCAAAGGAAGGCCCAGACTCCGCAAAGGAAGGCCCAGACTCTGCAAAGGAAGGCCAGAGTCCGCAAAGGAAGGCCCAGAGTCCGCAAAGGAAGGCCCAGAATCCGCAAAGGAAGGCCCAGAGTCCGCAAAGGAAGGCCCAGAGTCCGCAAAGGAAGGCCCAGAGTCCGGAAAGGAAGGCCCAGACTCCGCAAAGGAAGGCCCAGAACCCGCAAAGGAAGGCCCAGAGTCCGCAAAGGAAGGCCCAGAGTCCGCAAAGGAAGGCCCAGACTCCGCAAAGGAAGGCCCAGACTCCGCAAAGGAAGGCCCAGAGTCCGGAAAGGAAGGCCCAGAGTCCGCAAAGGAAGGCCCAGAACCCGCAAAGGAAGGCCCAGACTCTGCAAAGGAAGACCCAGAGTCCAGAGTCCGCAGTGTAGAGAAAGGACGCGGACCCGAGAACCGAAAATTTTATCTACTTGTAATGAAGACAAAGAGAGCGGTTCTCGGGACATGTACGACCAGCAGAGAGCTCAACGACAGGGATTAAACTCCTAAAAAAATCCTTCAGGAAAAAAGGGGAAGGTCTCGACAAGGTGTCCTCGTTGCCCGTGTAGCATTGCAAGTCTTGCGAGCCCTTCGTACAGTGAGGAGAGGGAGAGAGAGATAGATAGATAGAGAGAAAGAGAGAGAGAGAGAGAGAGAGATTTGATTTTGATTTTGATATGTTTATTCATACTATATACATTGTATACACTTGAATAGGCATAGGAACTATGCCTAAATGATTTGTACAGTTCATATTAGATTCTGAGACATACATTGTTGGTAAAGCAGATATTACTGTGACCCTGTCAATCAATAAGCTAGGGCAAAGCTATACATAAGACATAGTAGTGCATGTATATCACTCTAGAGAGGCCTTGCAATTTTATCTATTACAGGCAAAGTCTTTGTGTTTACGTAATATATCTGATAAAATGCCGTCCTCTATAAAGGATGTTGCAGAGAGAGAGAGAGAGAGAGAGAGAGAGAGAGAGAGAGAGAGAGAGAGAGAGAGAGAGAGAGAGAGAGAGAGAGAGAGAGAGAAAGAGAGAGAAAGAGAGAGAGAGAGAGAGAGAAATAGAGAGAGAGAGAAAGAGAGAGAGAGAGAAATAGAGAAAGAGAGAGATAGAAATAAATACACAGGAAGAAAGAGCTGAAAAGAAACCGAGCGAGAAAAAAAACAAAAAAAAAAAACAAGCCTTTCCACCACACATCTCCCCCCATAAACACAGGACCCTCCTCCTCCTCCTCCCCCCCTACGCACATCACAACAGCTTTAACATGAGAGAAAACGGTCATGCACAAGTCCCCTCCTTCATGACACCGTCCCTGAAGCTTCAGCGTGGCGGAAGACAGCCATTAACCTCATGGAATTACTGACCTTTGCCAATTGTTCGGTTCTTAGTGTAGGCGAGTTGTTTTGCTGGAGATGCTTCTGGTCTCTGGATGTTGGATGGGGGTGTGGTGGTGGTGGTCTTGATGGTGGTTGTGTTGGTTGTGGTTGTGATGGTTGTGGTTGTGATGGTGGTGGTGGTGGTTGTGGTTTTGATGGTGTTGGTTGTGGTGGTGGTTGTGGTGGTGATGGTTGTGGTGGTGTTGGATGGGGGTGTGGTGATGGTGTTGGATGGGGGTGTGGTGATGGTGGTTGTGGTTGTGATGGTGGTGGTGGTGATGGTTGTGGTGGTGGTGATGGTTGTGGTGATGGTGGTGGTTGTGGTTGTGATGGTGGTTGTGGTGGTGATGATTGTAGTTGTGGTGGTGTTGGATGGGGGTGTGGTGATGGTTGTGGTGGTGATGGTGGTTGTGATGGTGGTGGTGGTGATGGTTGTGGTGGTGGTGTTGGTTGTGATGGTGGTTGTGGTTGTGATGGTGGTGGTGGTGTTGGTTGTGATGGTGGTTGTGGTTGTGATGGTTGTAGTTGTGGTGGTGTTGGATGGGGGTGTGGTGATGGTTGTGGTGGTGATGGTGGTTGTGGTTGTGATGGTGGTGGTGGTGATGGTTGTGGTGGTGATGGTTGTGGTGGTGGTTGTGATGGTGGTTGTGGTGGTGATGATTGTAGTTGTGGTGGTGTTGGATGGGGGTGTGGTGATGGTTGTGGTTGTGATGGTGGTGATGGTTGTGGTGGTGGTGGTGGTGATGGTTGTGGTGGTGGTGTTGGTTGTGGTTGTGATGGTGATTGTGGTTGTGGTGGTGATGGTTGTAGTTGTGGTGGTGTTGGATGGGGGTGTGGTGATGGTGGTTGTGGTTGTGATGGTGGTTGTGGTGGTGGTGATGGTTGTGGTGGTGGTGTTGGTTGTGATGGTGGTTGTGGTGGTGATGGTTGTAGTTGTGGTGGTGTTGGATGGGGGTGTGGTGATGGTTGTGGTTGTGATGGTGGTTGTGGTTGTGATGGTGGTGGTGATGGTTGTGGTGGTGGTGTTGGTTGTGGTGGTGATGGTTGTAGTTGTGGTGGTGTTGGATGGGGGTGTGGTGATGGTTGTGGTGGTGATGGTGGTTGTGGTTGTGATGGTGGTGGTTGTGATGGTGGTGATGGTTGTGGTTGTGATGGTGGTTGTGGTGGTGATGATTGTAGTTGTGGTGGTGTTGGATGGGGGTGTGGTGATGGTGGTGGTGGTGATGGTTGTGGTGGTGGTGTTGGTTGTGGTTGTAGTGGTGATGGTTGTAGTTGTGGTGGTGTTGGATGGGGGTGTGGTGATGGTTGTGGTGGTGGTTGTGGTTGTGATGGTGGTTGTGGTTGTGGTGGTGGTGTTGGTTGTGGTTGTGATGGTGGTGGTTGTGATGGTGGTGGTGGTGATGGTTGTGGTTGTGATGGTTGTTGTGGTGGTGATGATTGTAGTTGTGGTGGTGTTGGATGGGGGTGTGGTGATGGTGGTGGTGGTGATGGTTGTGGTGGTGGTGTGGTTGTGGTTGTAGTGGTGATGGTTGTAGTTGTGGTGGTGTTGGATGGGGGTGTGGTGATGGTTGTGGTGGTGGTTGTGGTTGTGATGGTGGTTGTGGTTGTGATGGTTGTGGTGGTGGTGATGGTTGTGGTGGTGGTGTTGGTTGTGGTTGTGGTGGTGATGGTTGTAGTTGTGGTGGTGTTGGATGGGGGTGTGGTGGTGATGGTGGTGGTGGTGATGGTAGTGGTGGTGGTGATGGTTGTTGTGGTGGTGATGGTTGTGGTGGTGGTGATGTTTGTGGTGGTGGTGTTGGTTGTGGTTGTGATGGTGGTTGTGGTTGTGATGGTGTTGTTTGTGGTTGTGATGTTGGCTGTGGTGGTGTTGGTTGTGATGGCTGTTGTGGTGGTGATAGTTGTGGTTGTGGTGGTAGTTGTGATGTTGATAGTATTGGTTTTGGTTGTGATATTGGCTGTGGTGGTGTTGGTTGTGATGGTTGTGGTACTAGTATTGGTTGTAATGGTGGTTGGGTTGTGATGGTGATGGTTGTGGTGGTGAAGGTGATGTAGCTGACTGTGTTTGTGATGGTCGCTAGTGGTGATGTAACTGGCTATAGTTGTGATGATGATGTGGTGGTGATTGCGGTAGTGATGATGATGTGGCTAGTTGTAGCTATGTTGGTGGTGGTGGTGGTAGTGATAGTGGCGTTGGTGGTGATGGTAATGGTGGTGATTATGATGGTGACAGCGATGATGGTGGTGATGATTGTGGTACTGGTAGTGATGATGATTGTGATTGGTGGTGATGATGGTGGTGGTGTTTGTGATGATAATGATGCTGGTGGTAGTAATGATGTCAATGTTGCAGTGATGAAGATGGAGATAAGGATGGTAATGATGATGTTACCACTATTATCTACTAATAAAAATGGCACAATGAAAAAAAAACAAGTATAGTAATAATAACAACAATAACAAAACAAAAATAATGATTATATTAATAATAAAGACATAAAAAATCAGCAATGAGAACTAAAAACGCGAATAATAATCCTGGCACCACTAACAGCAGCCATCATAACAAGGACAAGACCATAAAAAGCGCATAAACACACAAGCCCACCGATGACAAACAAACAAACAAATTTAAATCTACTCTTGACATACACACCAGTTCACATGTTTCAACTTGCACCGATCATTGCACCTTTGAGGACAAATGAATCACGTTTTATCTGAAGCTAAACATCTGGTTCTTTTTTCCCGCCATTTTTGAAGTGTTCTCGTGTACGTTTATATGTTTTGTTATAATCACCATTTGTATTTAATGATTATCGGAATATGGTGTATATATCCATGTAAACATATCCATATGCATAGACAACACATAAATATAAGCACATACACATACACTTGTGAGAACAAGCAGACAATATGGCATAATGCAAACTCGATGACCCGCACAAGAATAACACTAACACACAAACACACACATACACACACACACACACACACGCATACACACACACACACACACACACACACACGCACACACACACACACACGCACACACACACACACACGCACACACACACGCATACACACACACACACACACGTATATATTATGCGTACATAAATTAACATATCTCGCTTTCTCCATTTCTCGATATTGAAGAATCTTCTCTTTCTCTCTGAGAAAAAAAAAAAGAAAAAAGGAAAAGAAAAATCTTGTTCTCTTGTTTTCTCTCGTCTGCTTTGCGTGCGAACTACAGAAAAATTACATATTTTCTCGAGCACGTGAAAGTATGACCCTGAGGTACACACAGCCATTCTCCCTGTCCCTCTTTTTCCTTTGTCTCACGGAACCCTCCCCCCATTAACGTTTATTTTCCTTACATTCCATATGGTAATTTTTCCTTCATCCACTTTTTATATATCCGCTTTCTCTCTCTCTCTCTCTCTCTCTCTTTCTTGCCTCTCCTCTCTTTCCAACTCTATTTATATCTCTCCTTTTCATAATTCACCTCTCCCCTTTTTCTCTTTCTCTCCTTTTCACTCTCTTTATTATATACCCCTTTCCTCCATCCGCGTTTTCCTTCTCTCTTCATCACAGTTATCCTTATCACTCTTGTTATCACCTTTTCCGTTATCCCTCCCGCCTCTTCCTGTCGTCCGAAAAGATGGCATTTAAAACAACGGGATATTTTTTTGTTGTTGCATCTGGCATTCGATCAATTGCCTTTGTTCTCATATAAGTCAGCAATAATAAAACTAATCATAACAAATATAACAGTATAAAAAAAAAAACAAAAAAACAACAACAACGTCAAAACAGGTAGCAACAACACCGTCAATATCAATAAAAAAAAAATATATATATATATATACACCTAAATCATCACAACCATTAAAAAAAGCCACAAAAAATGAAGTGAGTCACGAAAAACAAATCACTTTGGACCGTTTTATCGTCTTTGTACCATTTGAGGA
>BOPN01002468.1:104875-119875 GCA_017312705.2 Penaeus japonicus
GTTTCCAAAAGCAGTAGTTCTGGAACTACAATCCATACACTGGACATTTGGAAACTCCTTAATGGCCCTATAAATTTTGACAGTAAAAATATACTCTGACTGCCTATGCAAGAGGTCCCAAAATAAATTTATCTTGTCAACAGACTAAGCAAATGAAATGTCACTTGGAAGATTCACTTATTAAGGAGATACCAATATACTCATAATCATAGAATATGGTCCATATAATCTACCTTGATTGATTCCCAATATGAGTCAACCATCAGAAAGTGTTGATCAATGGTAATGCAAATACCAAATAAAAAATGTGCCAAACTCAACCTGTTGTTTGTTAAGCTAATGGACCATCTCAGCTTCCAGTTGGGTTTTGGAAAGTGAACACACTGACAATAAGTCTTATTCGGGAATGCATTACCTGCTATTGGGAAGGACAAATAAGAACTACTAATTGCCTAACTCATCAGATATGGCAGCTTATTTGGAAAAAAACATTGTGAAATGTCTAACTCAGGTATCATGAAGACTATCTATAGGTGGGTACTTACTTTCATCCATTGGGACAAGTTTCTAGTGGGTGATAATGCAGCTAACCTAAAGCATAAGATATATACTGTCTGATGCCCAACCTTGGTTTGATTAAGTAAATATTGTCATAATAGCCTTATATACCAATATTTAGAAGAAAAAAATATTTATATATATGATTTAGACTGAAGGCAGCATCAACAATACCTTTTATGGTTTGGATCAGATTTTAAATCAAAATTGGTTTCGGGTGTTATTCATGTTTAAGTCCACTGGTAAATTTTAACTCATCCAATGGTCCTTTTGATCATTTTTTGACCTGCCTTTCTTCTATAGGATGTCAAGTCTACTTTGTATCCCTTCAGCACTTCATTATATGTTTCTGGAATAAGTAATGTAAATCCTGTAAAACTAACCAAAAATACTTTTAATATTCCATGTGTTTGTGTTGGCTTCAGCAGTAGCATCTCGATCCCAAGGTCTCTGACCCTTAAGGATTAATTTTCTGTCCTGAAGTAGGAAAGCACAAATAGAGCAGCCATTCTCAATCCTTCCTCTGTCATGCTCTTACTTACTTGGATATGTTCTACCATCTACTACCTTAACTCCCTTTAAAAAAAAGCTGACATAAAGGCATATAAACAATAAGAGTTTGAAAAAATGATCAAAGTAAAAATGCTCCTTAAAAAAAAAAAAAAAAAAAAAAAAAAAAACATATGCACACAAATACATATATAGTATTGTAATTGGAGACAATGCAGATGCACCGAGTCAACCAGTTTCCATATTTTAAAACTAGTGTAACCAAGTGCAAATTACACAATGACTGGCAAAATCCATTGCATCAGGCTGTTCTATTAGTATATATTTACCCCCACTGCCTTGTGAAATCTTACCACCAGAGTGTAAATTTATCCATGGCTATTGATAGCTAATTAATTTTATCCTAAAGCAGCTATATCAGGACATCTCTGCAATATCTCTGGTCTTGTTGTATAGTAATAAATTTAAAGAAAAAGTGTTGTTAGTGATTACTCTTGCTTGTCAACATATTGTGTTTAAAGAGTCTCCTAACTTTTGTATATTATTTAATTATATCTATATATTCTGTTGTATACACTGAACAATGCATTTTGTAGATCTTTTTTTTGTGAAGGAAAAATTATAGGAATTCTTAAAAAAAAAAATTGTGGCTCTTGTCTCTCCTTCTTACTAATTACCTTTCATTCTAGCTTTAGTTCTTCAGGGTTCTTGCTTAACTTTAGACATAAAAAATAATTCCAATTCTCAAAGGACAAAAACAGGTATAAATCATAACCTGAAAGACTTTTTAAAAAATCTTGATATTATAAACTGGAGATTTATTATATGT
Source organism: Penaeus japonicus (assembly GCA_017312705.2). Taxonomy (NCBI): domain Eukaryota; kingdom Metazoa; phylum Arthropoda; class Malacostraca; order Decapoda; family Penaeidae; genus Penaeus; species Penaeus japonicus. The sequence continues at coordinate 106,773 of BOPN01002468.1, forward strand.
GAGAATGTACATCAATATTAATAAATAAAGATTACTTATTTACAGTTGACTAACAAAAAAAATATGTATTGTGATTTCATTATTATTTACAACCATTTGTACATTTTTCTTACATCCTTATAAAGTGAATCTGATAAATTTAATGAATCAAAATTTAATTCAACTATTCTGTACATAAAATATCTACGCATTTCTCATGTATGGACCAAAATTAAATAATTATTAATTAAATCAAATTAAATTAAAATCAAATGGCCCAAAATTTTTCAACAAACAGTAACATAAAGAGTCATATTCTATTATAGTTATCATCATCATTATCATCATTAAAAAAAAGACATCACACCTAATCCAAACAACCCTACAAGCCTTGCATATTACTCTTCTTGCTCTTCCTCTCCTTCTTCAACCTCTTCTTCTCTTCCTTCAACCTCTTCCTCTCCTCCTTGCTACTCTGAGGGTCCAACGCCCTGGCCACGAAGGACAAGTTTCCCCCGATGCCTGGCTGGATCTGGAGGTGTGTCCTCACTACCTTCTTCCCCGCCAGGCACTTCTGGACCTCCTCGTTGGCCAGAGCGTGGGCGGTGGCTGTGTCGGCCGTTAGGGTGTCCATGATGCTGCGGGGTATTTTGATGATGCAGGGGTCCTGGCCCGGGATCTGGGGAGATGTTTAGGGATGGGGTTAGGAGGGAGGAGAGAGATGAAGTGGAGATGGAGGAGAGAGATGAAGTGGAGATGAAGGAGGAGGAGGAGGAGGAGGAGGAGGAGGAGGTGGAGAAGATAGAGGAGGAAGATGAAGAAGAGGAGGAGGAGGAAGAGGAGGAGGAGGAGGAGGAGGAGGAGGAGGAGGAGCAGCAAGAGGTGGGGGGGGGGGAGGAGGAGGAGGAGGAGGAGGAGGAGGAGGAGGAGGAGGAGGAGGAAGAGGAGGAGGAGAATAAGGAAGAAAATATGAAAGGGAAAAAGAGGAAAACGAAAAGTGAATCATGTTCTCTTAAAGTTCATGTATGAAAAAAAATGAAAGAAGAAGAAGAAGAAGAAGAAAGAGAAGAAGAAGAAGAAGGAAAGATGAAGAGGAAAACAAACAAGTCAAAACATGAATCTACTTTCATATAATGCACATGAGGGCTGTTTCAAGCCTTACCTTACAGAAGAGAGGCAAGCCAAAATCTGCATCAATCTCCGGCCACTGCTGCTCCAACAGGGGTACATCCTGAAATTTGAAATGCTGTGAGAAATTTTCATATTGTTAATCCTTAACCCATTATCAGCGGATGGCATGATTTGCTGCGAAGGCAGAGCCGGTCATAGACACGGATGGCACCGTGCCAGATAATGTAAACCAGCCATCCTACTGCACAAATGTTTATTTAATACCGTGACCAATGGGTTAATAATGTTGCTTCCAAAAATGAAAGTGGAGTGAGGGAAGTGAACATCCAAGAAACTATTATAAACTGGGTATACATATCATCCAGTGGAATCTGTGATTTTGTTATTGAAATATTTAAGGTAAATTTGAGTGGTTGCACAGATTTTCGTGTTGCAGTTTCCAGACTTGGTCCTTGTTCCATTCCATGGTTATCTTGAGGAATGAGTTTCATACTCATGTTTTTCCGGATTCATTTATCACACATGCCTTTAAGTGGCTGGTGTTCCCTCATCTCTTGAAGAGCACTCACTTTCCATAAATTATTATTATTATTCATTTTCTTTGGGCCAGGCCCTTTAAGTAGGCAAATTAGACTCTTGCTGTTGTTCCATAGAAAAGTAAAGATTTCCAAAAAGAGTATAGCAATAAAAGAGAAAAAAAGTTTAATATTTTCTTTCTATTCACAATCTATGACTGAGAAAAAAAAAAAAATCCTTTGAATTGTAGATGATTCTAACAATATTGTGTTGATCAATCTTTATCCTAAAGCATACATCACTAATATATGTATTTGGAGAGGTATGTACATGCCTTAGTGTAATCTACTATAGCACAAAATGTTCCGAAAATTAATATGTTATTGCACAGAGTAATAATTTGCAATGATATACAGGACATTCTACATAATGATATTCAGTATGTCAATACTGGATACTCCTCTCAGTATTCTTCATATGGTTCAAATAAACACATCAGTAAAGATAGTTATTTTGTATTTTCCTCATTGCAACACATGAAATCCATGATAACATACCTTCCTAGTGTACGGTGAAGTTGCAACACTGCAAAAGCCTGCCCACAATTCGCTAGCCAAGTGAGGGGTTATAGGAGATAGCATTATGATCTGCGCAGCTAAGGATCTTTCAAATTCCTCGGTCAGCATCATCTCCTTTGGTATTTTCTGAAAGGAAACAATAAAATGATTGTATATTTATCATAGAAAAAGAAAAAGAAGAAGAAGAAAAAAAAGACCTTTAGTTCAAATCACTAAAAGCAAATGAATACGAATATAAAATGTTCTCTCACTTGAAAAACAACTAAATCAGCAAAAAGCTTATGCTACATTTACATCATTTGTAAGAAAAAGCAGAGCACAACTTACCCTTAAGCTTACTGTTAATCCTTGCATGTAAGAGATGGCAACACTCAGCTGGTTTGTATACAGAAAATTGTACGTTGCTCCTCTTAGGTAAAAGTTCCGATTTTCGAAAAGGAACTCGTTGTGTTCTTCTGTCTCCTCCATGCTGGCATATTGAAAAGAATAAATAAATATATATTATATGTAAATATATATATATANGGAGGAGGAGGGAGGGAGGAGGGAGGAGGAGGGAGGGAGGAGGGAGGGAGGGAGGGAGGAGGGGAGGAGGAGGGGAGGAGGAGGGGAGGAGAGGGAGGAGGAGGGGAAGAGGAGGAGGAGGGGGGGGGGGAGGAGGAGGAGGAGGAGGAGGAGGAGGAGGAGGGGGAGGAGGAGGAGGATGAGGAGGAGGAGGGGCAGGAGGAGGAGAGGGAGGAGGAGGAGGGAGAGGGGAGGAGGTGAGGAGGAGGGGGAGGAGGAGGAGGAAGAGGAGGAGGGAGGAGGATGGGGAGGAAGAAGAAGAGGAGGAGGAGTAGAAGGGGGAGGAAGAGGAGGAGGGGGAGGAGGAGGCGAAGGAGGGAGTGGGGGAAGAGGAGGGGGAGGGGAGTAGGAGGGGGAAGAGAAGGAGGAGGAGGAAGATGGGGAGGAGGATGGGGAGAGGGAGGAAGAGGAGGATGGGGAGGGGGAGGAGGAAGAGGAGGAGAAGGAGGGGGAGGGGGAGGAGGAGGAGGAGGAGGAGAAGTAGGAGGAGGAGGAGGGGACGGAGAGAAAGGGGAGGAAGAGGAGGAAGAGGAGGAGGAGAAGGAGGGGGAAGAAGAGGAGGAGGAGGAGAAGGAGGGGGAAGAAGAAGAGGAGGAATAGGGGAGGAATAATAATAGGAGGGGGGAGGAAGAGGAAGAGGAGGGGAAGTGGAGGAGTAGGAAATGGGAGGGGAGGATGGGGTAGGAGTAGGAGGGAAGAGGAGGAGTAGGAGTAAGGAAGGAGGAGGAAGAGGAAAAATAAAAAAAGGAAGAGGAGGAGGGGAAGAGATAGAGAATGGGAAGGAGGTTGGGGGAGGAAATGGGGATGAGAGAAAGAGAGAGAGAGAGAGAGAGAGAGAGAGAGAGAGAGAGAGAGAGAGAGAGAGAGAGAGAGAGAGAGAGAGAGAGAAAGTGTGAGAGAGCTAGAGAGAGAGCAAGAGAAAGCGAGAGAGAGAGTAAGAGAGCCAGAGAGAAACCAAGAGAGAGAGAGAGAGAGAGAGGGCGAGAGAGAGAGAGAGAGAGAGAGAGAGAGAGAGAGAGAGAGAGAGAGAGAGAGAGAGCAAGAGAGAGAGAGAGAGAGCAAGAGAAAGAGATAAAGAGAGAGCTAAAGAGAGAGCAAGAGAGAGCGAGAGAGAGCGAGCATGAGAGAGAGCAAGAGAGCATGAGAGAGAGCGAGAGAGAGCGAAGAGCATGAGAGAGCGAAGGCATGAAGAGAGGCGGGTGGGTGGGAGGACCAAGCGCAGGGTAGGGGGATAAGGATAGGGGGCGGGGGCGGGGGCGGGGGATACAGGAGGGGGTGGGGTGAAGGTAGACGGTCTCAAAAACTTCTGGATCTTTCTCACGTGCAAAACTGGTTCTCAGCGCGAGATGTGTTTGTAGTCGTAGGTTGAAGCTGAGGTATGTATGGTTGTTGCTGGGCTGTTCTTGCATTTCAATTATGATTTCCATGCTGTTCTTATCGATTCACGTTTGCTTATCCGGTGACGCATGGGTGTGCTTCATAATACCAAATATGTCTGCGTTTTAGGGCTCTTCTCAAAAAAAAAAAAAAAAAAAAAAATATATATATATATATATATATATATATATATATATATATATATATATATATGATAATCACAATCACCCAATACCTTTTCTTCCTATCCCAAATCTAACATCCCTTCAGATCACCCAAAATTTTGCCGAACATGTGACCAATTCACAAAAAGAGACCCACAAATCTAGTAAATATCTAGAGTAAATCTTGTCCCGTTTTCATTCACGAGTTATCATGTGACGCGGCATTGTGTGCCGACCATGTGAGTTTTTCCTCGTCTGACGTGAAAAAACCCTCATGCATATTCATATGTGCGTCTGCAAGGGTGTACAGGTGTGAATGTACGGGTTACATAGAAATTTTTATGTCTTTCCTATTTTTTTATTTATTTAGATGCTTAATTAAATTAAGCCCAATTAATTATAAAACGTTAACCATGTTAATTTCCAGATATGCATATTGAAGACGCGGGAATTCTATTTTCTGAGTTATAAACAAGTGTCATAAAATTAGGGTAAAATAATAACTGAACTGAATGTTACTGAAAAGATGTACAAATAATTTGCAACTCGAAATAAAAAATAAACATACTGTCAATATATGTATTCCTTCAGTTCCGGTACTGCCCACATTAGCAACAGGTGATGGCGATAATTACATACTTTCACCTGGACTTTAGTAACAGTTGACTTTAAATTCTTAATAGTTCACACATTTGGAACCAGAAACCAGTAATGCAATTATACACCAAGTACCAGGAATGTTAAATACGGATACTTCCTTTTAAGAATTAAGTATGAACAAAACTGAATGAAACAAAATAGTGAAGGAGACGAAAGGCGGAGGGAGAGAGAGAGAGAGAGAGAGAGAGAGAGAGAGAGAGAGAGAGAGAGAGAGAGAGAGAGAGAGAGAGAGAGAGAGAGAGAGAGAGAGAGAGAGGGATTTTGGGGAGACATGAAAGAAAAGAGAGAATATGAAAGGAGAAATTGGATATAAGTAATAAGGAAAGAGGAGAGAGATAAAAGGAGACAAGAGAAAGAGGGTGTAATCAGCTTCCAGAACCTATGCAGTCCACTAACCCCGGCATTCTGACCCACGTAGCCGTTGTCCCACATAATGACACTCTGTTTAAACACATATAAGGTATTGTAGGTTATGAAATCCAATTATATCCAGCCTGACCTGAGGCTTGCTTTCTCAAGTGTCCATTGGAACCAAACCCTCTGGCACTTGCTAACATATAGAATAACTCCATCTGTACAGAAGCCTCTCCTGCAATATGACAGCATAAAAAAAAAAAAAAAAAAAAAATATATATATATATATACATATATGTATATATATGTATGTATATATATGTATATATTAATATATATATATAAATATTTATATGTAAATATGTATATACATATATATATAAATATAAATATATATATATGTTTATACATATATATATATATATATATATATGTATATCTATCTATCTATCTATCTATCTATCTATCTATCTATATATATATATATATATTGTAACTGGTGGCAACAGTGGAATACACACATCCCAAATTTTCTTGTGAAAACTTGTGAGAGTCAAGAAAGGATAGTGAAGGAAGGAAAAGCAACGAGAAAGAGAGCTTGAGACAGAGGTTCAAGTCATACCGTTTCCAAAAGCAGTAGTTCTGGAACTACAATCCATACACTGGACATTTGGAAACTCCATGTGGCCCTATAAATTTTGACAGTAAAAATATACTCTGACTGCCTATGCAAGAGGTCCCAAAATAAATTTATCTTGTCAACAGACTAAGCAAATGAAATGTCACTTGGAAGATTCACTTATTAAGGAGATACCAATATACTCATAATCATAGAATATGGTCCATATAATCTACCTTGATTGATTCCCAATATGAGTCAACCATCAGAAAGTGTTGATCAATGGTAATGCAAATACCAAATAAAAAATGTGCCAAACTCAACCTGTTGTTTGTTAAGCTAATGGACCATCTCAGCTTCCAGTTGGGTTTTGGAAAGTGAACACACTGACAATAAGTCTTATTCGGGAATGCATTACCTGCTATTGGGAAGGACAAATAAGAACTACTAATTGCCTAACTCATCAGATATGGCAGCTTATTTGGAAAAAAACATTGTGAAATGTCTAACTCAGGTATCATGAAGACTATCTATAGGTGGGTACTTACTTTCATCCATTGGGACAAGTTTCTAGTGGGTGATAATGCAGCTAACCTAAAGCATAAGATATATACTGTCTGATGCCCAACCTTAGTTTTGATTAAGTAAATATTGTCATAATAGCCTTATATACCAATATTTAGAGAAAATATTTATATGATTTAGACTGAAGGCAGCATCAACAATACCTTTTATGGTTTGGATCAGATTTTAAATCAAAATTGGTTTCGGGTGTTATTCATGTTTAAGTCCACTGGTAAATTTTAACTCATCCAATGGTCCTTTTGATCATTTTTTGACCTGCCTTTCTTCTATAGGATGTCAAGTCTACTTTGTATCCCTTCAGCACTTCATTATATGTTTCTGGAATAAGTAATGTAAATCATAAAACTAACCAAAAATACTTTTAATATTCCATGTGTTTGTGTTGGCTTCAGCAGTAGCATCTCGATCCCAAGGTCTCTGACCCTTAAGGATTAATTTTCTGTCCTGAAGTAGGAAAGCACAAATAGAGCAGCCATTCTCAATCCTTCCTCTGTCATGCTCTTACTTACTTGGATATGTTCTACCATCTACTACCTTAACTCCCCTTTAAAAAAGCGACATAAGCATATAAACAATAAGAGTTTGAAAAAATGATCAAAGTAAAAATGCTCCTTAAAAAAAAAAAAAAAAAAAAAAAAAAAAACATATGCACACAAATACATATATAGTATTGTAATTGGAGACAATGCAGATGCACCCGGTCAATAGTTTCATATTTTAAAACTAGTGTAACCAAGTGCAAATTACACAATGACTGGCAAAATCCATTGCATCAGGCTGTTCTATTAGTATATATTTACCCCCACTGCCTTGTGAAATCTTACCACCAGAGTGTAAATTTATCCATGGCTATTGATAGCTAATTAATTTTATCCTAAAGCAGCTATATCAGGACATCTCTGCAATATCTCTGGTCTTGTTGTATAGTAATAAATTTAAGAAAAGTGTTGTTAGTGATTACTCTTGCTTGTCAACATATTGTGTTTAAAGAGTCTCCTAACTTTTGGCCTGTATTTAATTATATCTATATATTCTGTTGTATACACTGAACAATGCATTTTGTAGATCTTTTTTTGTGAAGAGGAAAAATTAGCAGGAATTCTTAAAAAAAAAAATTGTGGCTCTTGTCTCTCCTTCTTACTAATTACCTTTCATTCTAGCTTTAGTTCTTCAGGGTTCTTGCTTAACTTTAGACACCAAAAATAATTCCAATTCTCAAAGGACAAAAACAGGTATAAATCATAACCTGAAAGACTTTTTAAAAAATCTTGATATTATAAACTGGAGATTTATTATATGTGAGAATGTACATCAATATTAATAAATAAAGATTACTTATTTACAGTTGACTAACAAAAAAAATATGTATTGTGATTTCATTATTATTTACAACCATTTGTACATTTTTCTTACATCCTTATAAAGTGAATCTGATACTTTTAATGAATCAAAATTTAATTCAACTATTCTGTACATAAAATATCTACGCATTTCTCATGTATGGACCAAAATTAAATAATTATTAATTAAATCAAATTAAATTAAAATCAAATGGCCCAAAATTTTTCAACAAACAGTAACATAAAGAGTCATATTCTATTATAGTTATCATCATCATTATCATCATTAAAAAAAAGACATCACACCTAATCCAAACAACCCTACAAGCCTTGCATATTACTCTTCTTGCTCTTCCTCTCCTTCTTCAACCTCTTCTTCTCTTCCTTCAACCTCTTCCTCTCCTCCTTGCTACTCTGAGGGTCCAACGCCCTGGCCACGAAGGACAAGTTTCCCCCGATGCCTGGCTGGATCTGGAGGTGTGTCCTCACTACCTTCTTCCCCGCCAGGCACTTCTGGACCTCCTCGTTGGCCAGAGCGTGGGCGGTGGCTGTGTCGGCCGTTAGGGTGTCCATGATGCTGCGGGGTATTTTGATGGTACGGGGTCCTGGCCCGGGATCTGGGGAGTGTTTAGGGATGGGGTTAGGAGGGAGAGGAGAGAGATGAAGTGGAGATGGAGGAGAGAGATGAAGTGGAGATGAAGGAGGAGGAGGAGGAGGAGGAGGAGGAGGAGGTGGAGAAGATAGAGGAGGAAGATGAAGAAGAGGAGGAGGAGGAAGAGGAGGAGGAGGAGGAGGAGGAGGAGGAGGAGGAGGAGGAGCAGCAAGAGGTGGGGGGAGGGAGGAGGGGAGGAGGGAGGGGGGAGGGGGAGGAGGAGGGGGAGGAGGAGGAGGAAGAGGAGGAGAGAATAAGGGAAAGAGAAAATATGAAAGGGAAAAAGAGGAAAACGAAAAGTGAATCATGTTCTCTTAAAGTTCATGTATGAAAAAAAATGAAAAGAAGAAAGAAAGAAGAAAGAGAAGAAAGAGAAGAAGAAGAAGAAGAAGAAAGAAAGATGAAGAGGAAAACAAACAAGTCAAAACATGAATCTACTTTCATATAATGCACATGAGAGGCTGTTTTCCAAAGCCTTACCTTACAGAGAAGAGAGGCCAAGCCAAAATCTGCATCAATCTCCGGCCACTGCTGCTCCAACAGGGGTACATCCTGAAATTTGAAATGCTGTGAGAAATTTTCATATTGTTAATCCTTAACCCATTATCAGCGGATGGCATGATTTGCTGCAGAGGCAGAGTCGGTCATAGACACGGATGGCACCGTGCCAGATAATGTAAACCAGCCATCCTACTGCACAAATGTTTATTTAATACCGTGACCAATGGGTTAATAATGTTGCTTCCAAAAATGAAAGTGGAGTGAGGGAAGTGAACATCCAAGAAACTATTATAAACTGGGTATACATATCATCCAGTGGAATCTGTGATTTTGTTATTGAAATATTTAAGGTAAATTTGAGTGGTTGCACAGATTTTCGTGTTGCAGTTTCCAGACTTGGTCCTTGTTCCATTCCATGGTTATCTTGAGGAATGAGTTTCATACTCATGTTTTTTCAGGATTCATTTATCACATGCCTTTAAGTGGCTGGTGTTCCCTCATCTCTTGAAGAGCACTCACTTTCCATAAATTATTATTATTATTCATTTTCTTTGGGCCAGGCCCTTTAAGTAGGCAAATTAGACTCTTGCTGTTGTTCCATAGAAAAGTAAAAGATTTCCAAGAGTATAGCAATAAAAGAGAAAAAAGTTTAATATTTTCTTTCTATTCACAATCTATGACTGAGAAAAAAAAAAAAATCCTTTGAATTGTAGATGATTCTAACAATATTGTGTTGATCAATCTTTATCCTAAAGCATACATCACTAATATATGTATTTGGAGAGGTATGTACATGCCTTAGTGTAATCTACTATAGCACAAAATGTTCCGAAAATTAATATGTTATTGCACAGAGTAATAATTTGCAATGATATACAGGACATTCTACATAATGATATTCAGTATGTCAATACTGGATACTCCTCTCAGTATTCTTCATATGGTTCAAATAAACACATCAGTAAAGATAGTTATTTTGTATTTTCCTCATTGCAACACATGAAATCCATGATAACATACCTTCCTAGTGTACGGTGAAGTTGCAACACTGCAAAAGCCTGCCCACAATTCGCTAGCCAGTGAGGGTTATAGGAGATAGCATTATGATCTGCGCAGCTAAGGATCTTTCAAATTCCTCGGTCAGCATCATCATTTGGTATTTTCTGAAACAATAAAATGATTATATTTATCATAGAAAAGAAAAAGAAGAAGAAGAAAAAAAGACCTTTAGTTCAAATCACTAAAAGCAAATGAATACGAATATAAAATGTTCTCTCACTTGAAAAACAACTAAATCAGCAAAAAGCTTATGCTACATTTACATCATTTGTAAGAAAAAGCAGAGCACAACTTACCCTTAAGCTTACTGTTAATCCTTGCATGTAAGAGATGGCAACACTCAGCTGGTTTGTATACAGAGAAAATTTATGCGTTGCTCCTCTTAGGTAAAAGTTCCGATTTTCGAAAGGAACTAGTTGTGTTCTTCTGTCTCCTCCATGCTGGCATATTGAAAAGAATAAATAAATATATATTATATATAAATATATATATATATATATATATATATATATATATATATATATATATATATATTATATATATATATATATATATATATATATATATATATATATTATATATATATATATATATATATATATATATATATATATATATATATATATATTATATATATATATATATATATATATATATATATATATATATATATATATATATATATATATATATATATATATATATATATATATATATATATATATATATATATATATATATATATATATATACATATATATATATACATATATATATATATATATATATATATATATATATATATATATATATATATATATATATATATATATATAAATATATATATATATATATATATATATATATATATATATATATATATATATATATATATATATATATATATATATATATATATTTACATATTCATATATATATATATACATATATATATATATATATATATATATATATATATATATATATATATATATATATATATATATATATATATATATATATATATATATATATATATCAGTTTAAAGAATGATACTGAACACATTATGAAAACAACGAAGCCATCCAAGCTGCATATTCTTTGTCTCAGTCTGTCTAGTTGTAAATGCACACTTTTAAAATGTCATCATAAATCTTCTAGACTCCTTACTACTTTATTCAAATTTGCCATTATTTTCTATAAGAAAAAAAATATACAAAAAAAAACATCTTTCTGCTCAAGCAAAAACTGCTGTCAGCCGTGAGGAAAAATATTTTAAGTTATTTGAATTGTCATAACATGTATGGCTCAGAAATTTGTGGATTTGGCCTTCACTCTTGTACATAAATTGGATAACCTACTAATCTTACAATTATGAGACATATCCGAGAGAGAGAGAGAAAAAAATATTATAAACAACACTTGAATAAAGGGTTCAGGCATCATAGATCACTGGAGAGGTTGAAGAAATACAGTTTAACCCATTATCAGCGGATGACATGATTTACTGCAAAGGCAGAGTCAGTCATAGACGCGGATGGCACCGTGCCAGACAATGTAAACCAGCCATCCTACTTCATAAATATTTAATTAAAACTGCGACCAATGGGTTAAGGCAAATATATGGTTTTGTTCCAAGTTATTGAACAAACACACCCTCCTATTACACCCCTGAATTTCATCATATTTATTCATTGAGACAATTTCTATCTTTCGTTTATAGAGGATAAAGCACTCTTGGTGGTAAGAAAGGTGTGAATAAGGAGAGAAATTCCACAATGTAATTAAGATGTGATTAATGTTCTCATATTCCATCTTCATAAACAAATGTATTATTGAAATGTTCAATTTTCATTCATTACAGTGCAGAATACTGCAATACTTTTTTCTTTGTTGTGGTGAATGAAAAGCTATTATCCTTACAATGTTATTTCTGCACTTAGTTAATAAAATTTAATTGCTTTAAATGACAAGACTGAAATTCCACTAATGTATTCCCCTCAAGGAAAAAAATAGCATTTTTTATGTTGCAAATATCATGAAATCAAGAAAAAGAAGAAAATGTTTTCAAACCAAATTCTAATATCCTCCTATACAGTAGTAGATAGCAATAATACAAGTTGCATTCAATATTTGCTTTTGTCAACCTTGGTTCCTTATTTTGTTCCCGTACCAATGAGCTTGAGATTGGTCAAACAGCTAATTGGTCAAGCAGCTCTGGCAGCCCAGTAAAAGTGAGAGTTTCAAATTCAACTAAAGACTACATGGGTAACAGCAAACAAGGTATCCTTTCCATAAAATATAAGACCTATCCTTTATATATAATTGTGATCTCTGATGTAAACCCATTTTGAGAAATCATAGCATGAATCATTACAGATCTTAACAAAAAAAATTGTCAGATTGATATATATGAGTTTCTCATCATAAGGAATCCAAAGAATGGAAGACAATTCTGCAAACTACATTACTCCAACCCTAACTTGGCATTAATGATCAGCATTCACTATGACAAATGCAGGAAATGTATGAATGAAATGACTTCACAACACAAGGAAAAGGAATTGACACTTTTTGATGATAGATCATCGTCGGAATTACAATTAAATGTAATTCTGCAGAAGATACAACTTCAAAATGTGAACATATTCATTTCTTAAGTCCCTCTTCCTTTCTATAAAATTAGATAAATGGTTAAGAAATACGTTCACGGAGCTGCTTATTCTTCCATAGTAAAACATGTGCAAAAGGTGAAGTTTATTTGATAAAATTTCCCCCTAAACAACTCCAAAACATAAACCTAGTATCTAGTGAACTGTTCACTAGTACTACAATAGTCATAACAACATGTAAGTAAAAGTGAAAGCCCTTACCTCAAGGGATTGCCAGCCTGAAGTTCCTTATCCTGTCGAATGTGGATGAATTCCGAGACTGTGAGCCACAGCCGGTTCTGCCAGTTCAGAATACCTGGAAATGCTGTAAGACAAAGAAGTCTGTTATGAAATGTAATAATCTATTTAAAA
>BOPN01002468.1:127375-129875 GCA_017312705.2 Penaeus japonicus
CAAGTAAGTCAATAACTTACTTGGGACAACGACAGTGTATCCATTCCACTGCTTCCTTGAGTGGGGATATCCCCTTCTTTGGAAACTTTGAGATCCTTGGCAGGACGACTGGCAGCTGCTCCTCTGGGACCGGAACAACCCCACAACTTGGGCAATGGATGATAGGGATGGGAGTACCCCAATAACGCTGCCTTGATATTAGCCAGTCGCGTAACTTAGCACTTGCCTCAAACCCTCCAGCCCCTCGTCTCAGAAGCTCATCTGTGATGATCTGCCTTGCTTCATCGGGACTACGCCCATCCAGAGAACCTGAGTTCACCATTAGGTCATTTTCCTTCACATTTACTATTTCAAAACCACAAGCCTTCGCTATGGCTTGGTCCTTCTTACTGATAGATGGTAGACCAACATAGCACTCGGCATCGGCCGGAAATGGCAACCGACCACTAACAATAACAGGGATTTTCCTTCCGCTTATAGGGCAAACAGCTCTCCCACTTAGTACATGAATCCCGTTGATTTCTGCCTCCCTATTAGCTTCTCTGTCGAGCTTGTGCCCTGGCCTCAACCCTACAAAACTCACACCATGCAGGAGTTCTGGCTCGGGCATCCACAGGTCTAAGGATGAGGAGCTGCCACCAGCCACCTGCTGTCCATTGTCACTGTTGCTATTGCTGTTGCCGTGCAGCACCTCCATCTCGATCCTGTAGCCGTTGCAATCTCCAATCCAGTGTTTTTGTACCTTGATGATGTCACGCCAGTCCTCTAGCATGGGGTCTGACAGGCCATCGAGAAGTGACTTGGCAAACCTGTGGAATAAAAGTAAATATGTAGTAAAAATGAAGAAAATAAAGGAAGCTCAATTAATGGAATACATATCTATGAAAATAAAAACAGATCAAAAGAAATTGTATTCCTTCCATCTTTACAATTTGCAATTCTTAAAAGAACAATTCTCAATGAACTATAGCCACAAAAACAACATTATCCAGGCTTTAATTTCCAATTCATAAAACACACAAAATAATAATGTCAAAATAGAGATTTTGACAAGACTTTAATATAAGAAAATAACAAGATATGAAAGAAAATTCAGAGAAAAATGGGGAAGGGGAATAAAGAGAAGGAGGAAAATTAAGGAAGAGAGGGTAGAGAAGGAAGAGAAGGAAGAGAAGGATGATGGATTATGGTTCTGAATTTTTATCTGCTTTACTTCATCTTTCTGACAAACAAAAATTGCTGACAAGATAGAAAGACAACTTTCTCAAAGCATATAAAATACAGAACTAAAAACCAAAGAGCAAACAGATTACCTGGTTGTCTTGATGAACCACTGCTTGAGAAAACGCCTCTCCACTTTGGCCCCAGATCTCCACGAGCAGCCGTTGCTATCGACCTGTTCGTCTGCTAGGACAGTCTGGTCTACTGGATCCCAGTTGACTAGGGCCTAAGAAGGAGCAAGAAATGGTATTCACTCACAATATTCAAATCCAATTTAGAGAGTTGCTATTATGGATACACAAAGGAAGATGAAAATGTAAAACAGATTACTTGTAATCCAGATATATACTTACTAATAACTTTTAATAATCCTAAGAATATTTCTCATAAATCACATATTTATATGACTGAACGATAAAGAGTCTTCTTCAAATTCATTCATTAGTTTTTTTCTCTCTCCGTCTACACGAACCTCTTCCTGGTACGCCAATCCTTCTCGGAACAAGAGAAGGAAGATGTACTGTGTCCATCGGTAATATTCAGGGTCGCACGTGGCCAGTTCACGCTCCCAGTTGAACTTGCAGCCAAGTTCGAGGAGCTGCTCCTTCATTTGGGGTATGTTGCTGTAAGTCCATTTGTCAGGCATTTCGTTGCGGTCGATGGCTGCGTTTTCAGCGGGGAGGCCAAAGGCATCCCAGCCCATTGGGTGCAGAACCTGGGAAGAGAATGTGAATGAATGAGATGGAATATAACAGGTAACCATTTTTCCTAAAAAGTTGGTAATTCATAAAAAAAAAAAACTAAAAATGTTAATTGAAACAATCATGACCTTAGGCACAAAATATAAATTTTTTCAAGGCAATATTGCCATTAGTGAATATGCTAATATTTCACTATGACAAAATGCTCTTTCTCACAATATGAGATGAAAAAAGAAAGAAAGAAAGAAAAAAAAAAAAACAGTAACAAGCCAATCTTTAGTCATATATCACAACAAAATTTACCAATGATCTCTCTGCTTCAATGCATTTGATAAAACCTAATGGAAAATGCAATAGAATTATCACTACCACTATCATTGTTATCATCATAATCATTATCATTATTATTCTTACTATTACCATCATTACCATTTTTATCACCTTTACTATCACCAACATCATTACATTGATCATTACTATCCTAATTGCTAAAAAGGGAAAAAGGGAAAGAGGAAGAGAGGAAGAGAAGGAAAGAAAAAGAGAAAGAAGGAGATATTCCATTCCTTTCTCTCACACAC
>BOPN01002468.1:142375-144875 GCA_017312705.2 Penaeus japonicus
AAATGTATATATATATATATATATATATATATATATATATATATATATATATATATATATATATATATATATATATATATATATATATATATATATATATATATATATATATATCAAGCCCTTGTAATGATCGATTTCTAAAAAAAATGCAATGACGTAGAAAAAATATAAAGAATAACAAACTGCGAACCAACTGAGAACCAATTTAAATAACAGCTATCTAATAGTTACCTGAATTCTTTTGTATCTATCGCACAAAATATCAATCAATATCAACACCATCATAATCTTCATCATAGTAGACATCATCGCCATCTCCTTTCCTACAAATTTCACCATAATCCTAAATTTCTTACAAGTCACAAGTCATAGAACTCAAAACCTGAACCTTCCAACACACGAATACATCCCATCGCACCCTCAGCCTCTCACAGCAGACCAAGAATAGAAAGATAACTAATCATTGTCACATCGAGAGACAGATAACACAAGAAGAAGCCAGGTTTTGTTACCTTTGTTTACCAAGTGATCGCGCGCGGCGGCCGTTCGTATTGTATCCGCATGCCCTCAAGACTGCAGCTTTATGCGAACGCCACTGATGGTTATGGATTCTGATTTTCTTTTTCTCTCTGGCTGTGTCTTACTTGAGTTTTTTTAGGTTTGCTTATTTTTTTTTTCTCTCACTGATTTGTTTCTTGTTTTTCGATGATTGTTTATGAGAATGCTGTGGATGGGCGTTGGTTGTGTTTTTTTTCTTTCTTTCTTTCATATCTTATGAACGCTGTGGATGGGCGTAGGTCGTGTTATTTTTTTCTTTCTTTCTTTCATATTTTACGAACGCTGTGGATGGGCGTTGATTGTGTTTTTTTTCTTTCTTTCTTTCATATTTTACAAACGCTGTGGATGGGCGTGGGTCGTGTTTTTTTTTCTTTCTTTCTCTCTGTATTTTACGTTTTTTTTCCCTTTTTTCGTCAATTCTTCTGTATTTAGCTCATCGATTTTTTTTTCACTGCCTTCTTTTTAAGTATCTGTGCATGACGTGTCTTTGATTCTCTCGATCTGGCCTCATCATCATCAAAACCATTAGTTGATGTAGTGTTAATAGTAGACCTAGAGTAGCAGTGGCAACAGCATCATTATGTTATCAGTAGCCGTAGTATCTTTTATCAATGCCATCATTATCATTGCTGTCGGTACTATCTTTAATGTTATCATCACATCATTATGATTATGATTATCCTTATAACTGATATACTGATTCAGTATTATTGGCAATGAATGCTAAAATTGATTTGTAAATATTTTCGTTATTTTACAATTATGATTACTGTTATCATTATTATCACGTCTTGTTATTTTATATTCGTTTATTTTGATACTTCGTAATTTCATTTGGTGAAATCTAAAAAAAATAATATTCATGATCATTTAATAAGACATAAGTTATAAAGAAATAACTTCCATGTATCTACCTGATATGCATAACGTCAGATATTTGTCTTTTTTGACAGATGAATATAACGTATGTATATCCCTACATGCTTTCTCTCTTTCTCTCCCTCCCTCTCTCTCTCTCTCTCTCTCACTCTCTCTCTCTCTCTCTCTCTCTCTCTCTCTCTCTCTCTTACTCTCACAATCACTCTCTCTATATGTATGCACACATAACGCTTCGCCCATGACGTCAGCAAAATAACACCGATAAATAGTTCAAAAGGTATTATTAGACCCTCACGTCAGCAAATGGAATTCCTGCATGTAACTGAGAATATCTAATATATTGCAATGGTACATAGCATAAACAATAGGGTTTCATACTCAAAATAAGAGTGTGAATGACCATTGCTGATCAATCTCCCTGTCCAGGTAAACAACCCAACATGGCTGACAAGTGGAATGCGGATTCACGCTAGACGAACGCCCTGCCCTCCCTGTTCACCCTTGAAGGACAACCTCACGTCAGAGAAGAAGAGTATCACTCAATGGTTGTCCTTTGACCTCTGGTGGTGACGTCACTGATGTCGTGAACCTCTTCCAGCAGGTCAAAGACGCTCACTGTTACAGCTGCTGTGCTAATGTCTTTGAGTTTATGAAGGTATTTTTTTATACTTTAGGATAAAAAGAAAGAAGGAAAAATGAAATAGATAAATAAATATGTATATATACATATATATATATATATATATATACATATATATAAAGAGGGAGAGAGAACCGACCTTCACTGTTTTGTTGACACTCCATGAGCGCGTATATCGACATCGCCATCTATAGGCCTGCAAACAAATTTCCGAACTGCCTGGCAATGGCTCTGCCTAACTGTATATATATATATATATATATATATATATATATTTATGTATGTATATACATATTCATACTCATGCACAAACACACATACATACATACACATGCACATACATATGTTTATATATATATATATATATATATATATATATATATATATATATATATATATAAACATATGTATGTGCATATATAT
>BOPN01002468.1:199875-204875 GCA_017312705.2 Penaeus japonicus
TGTCGGTATGACTTTGATATGTTATAGCATAATAAAAACATAATACAGATGCCATTATATAATAAAGAGATGATATAGATATGTCATAACATAATAAAGTCAAAATATAAATATATCAGTATATCAATTTAAACATTTCTATAGCTATACAACATACAAACAAGCATATAACTAGAACAAGTATAATTCTACACTCAGCCACACTTCGTATGTTCTTCCGTAACGCGTCACTCGCTGAGTCACGGAGATTAGCATAATTCTTCCTCTTGTATCACGTAAGTATAAAACCCTTTGTTACTTCAATTCTTTTCTTTACTTTTTTTTTTTTGAAAGACAAGGTCAAATCTTATGCATCTTTTCAAAGCTCATGCACGCGGTTTTTGTTGGATTGAGCAGAGGAGGGAGAGAGGAAGTGAAGAAGAGGAAGAGAGACAGAGATAGAGAAAGGGAAAGAGGGAGAGAAAGAGAGAGGAAGTGAAGGAGAGGAAGAGAGACAGAGATAGAGAAAGGGAAAGAGGGAGAGAAAGAGAGAGGAAGTGAAGGAGAGGAAGAGAGGCAGAGATAGAGAAAGGGAAAGAGGGAGAGAAAGAGAGAGGAAGAGAAGGAGAGGAAGAGAGGCAAAGATAGAGAAAGGGAAAGAGGGAGAGAAAGAGAGAGGAAGTGAAGGAGAGGAAGAGAGGCAAAGATAGAGAAAGGGAAAGAGGGAGAGAAAGAGAGAGGAAGTGAAGGAGAGGAAGAGAGGCAGAGATTGAGAAAGGGAAGAGGAGAGAAAGAGAGGAAGAAAGGAGAGGAGGAGAGACAGAGATAGAGAAAGGGGGAAGAGGGAGAGAGAAAGAGGAAGTGAAGGAGAGGAAAGAGAGACAGAGATAGAAAGGAAGAGAGGGAGAGAGAAAGAGAGAGGAAGAGAAGAAGAGGAAGAGAGACAGAGATAGAGAAAGGGAAAGAGGGAGAGAAAGAGAGAGGAAAAGAGAGACAGAGATAGAGAAAGGGAAAGAGGGAGAGAAAGAGAGAGGAAGAAAAGGAGAGGAAGAGAGACAGAGATAGAGAAAGGGAAAGAGGGAGAGAAAGAGAGAGGAAGAGAAGGAGAGGAAGAGAGACAGAGATAGAGAAAGGGAAAGAGGGAGAGAAAGAGAGAGGAAGAGAAGAAGAGGAAGAGAGACAGAGATAGAGAAAGGGAAAGAGGGAGAGAAAGAGAGAGGAAGAGAAGGAAAGGAAGAGAGGCAGAGATAGAGAAAGGGAAAGAGATAGAGAAAGGGAAAGAGGGAGAGAAGGAGAGAGGAAGAGAGACATAGATAGAGAAAGAGGGAGAGAAAGAGAGAGGAAAAGAGAGGGAGAAAAAGAGAGACAGAGATAGAGTAAGGGAAAGAGGGAGAGAAAGAGAGAGGAAGATAAAGAAAGATAGAGAGACAGAGATAGAGAAAGGGAAAGAGGGAGAGAAAGAGAAGGAGAGGATGAGAGACAGATATAGAGAAAGTGAAGGAGGGAGAGAAAGATAGAGGAAGAGAAGGGGAGGAGGAGAGACAGAGATAGAGTAAGGGAAAGAGGGGGAGAAAGAGAAAGGAAAAGAGAGAGGGAGAGGATGAGAGACAGAGATTGAGAAAGGGAAAGAGGGAGAGAAAGAAAGACGGAGAGAAGGAGAGGAAGAGAGACAGAAATAGAGAAAGGGAAAGAGAGAGGGAGAGAGACAGAGATAGAGAAAGGGAAAGAGGGAGAGAAAGAGAGAGGAAGAGAAGGAGAGGGAGAGAGACAGAGATATAGAAAGGGAAAGAGGGAAAGAAAGACAGAGGGAGAGGAAGAGAGACAGAGATAGACAAAGAGAGAGAGGGAGAGAAAGAAAGAGAGAAAGAGACAGAAAGAGAGAGATAGAGAAAGAGAGAGAGAGAGAGACAGAGGCTGAGAGAAAGGCAGAGAGAGAGAGAGAGAGAGAGAGAGAGAGAGAGAGAGAGAGAGAGAGAGAGAGAGAGAGAGAGAGAGAGAGAGAGAGAGAGAGAGAGAGAGAGAGAGAGAGAGAGGAGAGAGAGAGAGAATGAAAGGGAAAGAAAGAGAGAAAGAGAGAGACAAGGAAAGACAAACAGACAGATAGATACATACGTAAAGAGAGAGAGAGTGAGAGAGAGAGATAGAGACAGAGAGAGAAAGAGAGAGAGAGACAGAGAGAGAGAGAGAGACAGAGAGAGAGAGAGAGAGAGATAGAGACAGACAGAGAGAGAGAGACAGACAGAGAGAGAGAGAGAGAGAGAGACAGACAGAGAGAGAGAGAGAGAGAGAGAGAGAGAGAGAGGAACAGACAGATAGATACATATGTAAAGAAAGAGAGATTGAGAGAGATAGAAAGAGAGAGAGAGAGAGAGAGAGAGAGAGAGAGAGAGAGAGAGTTCAAATTCAAATTCAAATTCAAACTTTTTATTCCATAAATTACAATGGTTATTCTTATATGAATACATACATATTTACACTTGGTGAGTAAAAAGGTGTTCTTTCAATTTTGTTTTAAAATTACAAAAGTTGTTCATGTTTTTAATATTATCTGGTAACAAGTTCCACATTTTCGGTCCACGAATTTGTATCTGTCTTGCCCCTGTTTCTGTATCTGATCTTTTTACATATAGGGAATTTACCTGGCGTGTTTGAATGCCAGCTGTGTTCCCTACAGTTTGCAGGGGAAATAACCATGGTGGATATAATCCGTGTATCAATTTGAAGATAAAGAGACAGGTATCATAAATGCACTTAGGATGAATTTTTTACCATTTTAATTTTTGTATATATGGGGTAATATGATCGAATTTACTGACATTACCCAGTGCAACTCTTGCAGCAAAGTTTTGTAATTTTTGTACTTTTTGAATTTGTGTTTTGTTGGTTGAACCCCATACATTTGAACAGTAGTTTATTATGCTAAGAGCTAGTGTTTGCACGACCATGATTCTAGTATCCGTAGTGATTTGATTTTTTATGTGATTTAGAAATATTAATGTACCCATTACTTTCCTGTGTATGTTATCAACGTGTGTTTCAAATGTCATGTATCTGTCCAAGTGTACTCCCAATTTGATAGGGTGGCCTTCAAATTCTATGGTTGTGTCGATGGGGATTTTGGCAATGTTCTGTCGACTACCTATGAATATGCATTGAGTTTTATGGGGATTTGATTTAAGACCATTACTTTCAAAGTATATTTTAGCTTGTGTAAGAGTGTTGTGAGTATTTCTTATTAATGTATTTAAGTTGTTTACTGAGTCACTATGGAGAAACTGTGAATCATCGGCGTACTGCACTAGCAGGCAGTTATGAGCAATGGTTGATAAGTCATTTATGAAAACTGTAAATAGGATTGGGCCTAAAATAAATCCTTGTGGAACACCAAAACATATTGGTTGTTTCGATGATATGATTTCATTAATTTTAACAGATTGCGTCCTATTATTCAGATAGCTACTAAACCAGAAAGAATCAATTCTATGGGATCTTAGTTTGTTAAGGAGAATTTTGTGATTTACACTGTCAAAAGCTTTTGAAAGATCACATAATGTGAGTAAATTTACCTGATTTTTGTCTATATTATCATAAAGTTTATTAGTTATATGCAATAACGCTGTTTCAGTGGATAACCTATTTCTAAAGCCATGCTGTGTTTTAGATAATAGGTTATTGGCCTCCAGGAAATTCGTTAGTTGATTTGCTACGATTTTCTCAAGAACTTTAGATAATACAGGGAGTATTGTAATAGGGCGGTAATTATTAACGTCGTCTATATCTCCTGATTTGAAAATTGGTATTACTATTCCAAGACAGACAGAGAGAGAGAGAGAGAGAGAGATAGGTAAAAAGATAGATAGACAGAACGATAGAAAGACCAAAAACGCCGGGATAAAATGTTAAATACAATACTACTAAATAGATCCTGAACAAAACGAGAAACAAATGGGATATTAAGAAGAACAAAAAGAAAAAAAAAGAAAATAAAATAAAACAAAGATAAAAAATATAAAGATTGTTAAGCGTGAAACAGAATGGAAAAGAGAAGATAGAAAAAAAAGAAAAAATCGACTCTTTTTCCCCTACACATAAATACCGAATCCTTGTTATTTAACTCGGAAATACGGATGATCCCAGAGGTAATTTTCCGGGTTGTGTTTCAGGCCAATCGACCTGTTTGCCATGCGAGTTTTGCCACTTAATCATTATTTTTCTGTCTCTCTCAACTCATGTCATTCGATAAAGAATATAAACCCCGTTTGATTCTGACAGGAATAATACGCAGATAAAAAGAAATGATACAAAAAATACTCGCCTGTGTTTATGCAAAAAAAAAAAAAAAAAAAAATCTACACAAAGGATCCCTCTCATCTTATTGGGTTAGGAGAATGGCGGGAAAACGAATCTTCAACAACTTTCCCAATATTGTTCGTTGGTTCTCGTGGCGTTTCTATCAAGTTCTTCCTCTGTTTCTCGAACGTGCAACATTCTACAATATTGCAGGATATATCGGGGAAACTAGCATCTGCAATCTTATTTTTTTAAAGGTAACTTGTGCCTAAGAAGTGTCTGACATCCTTTCCCGTTCCCTTTAAGGCTTATGTATATATTTATGTATATATATTTTCTCTCATATATTGAGTTACCAGTTTTTGTTTCGCGTTTGACATTTGCATTTTTGCTCTTTTTTTATTTATTTTTTATTTATTTTTTTTTTATTCTAAAATGTTAGACACCTTTATCATTCCTTTATAATTTTACGTAAGACCATTCTAAGCTTCGTCAGTCGCTATTTACAAAACTCACGTACTTGCTTATCTTACTGTTGTTATCATTATTATTATTACCATTATCGATAATATTGTTTATCATTATGTTTTTGTATATCATTATCATCACCATTATCGTCATCATGCTCATTATCATTGTGATGAATATTATTATTCTTACTGTCATCATTATGATCCGCATTATCCTTATTAGTAATAGCAGTAGTTGTAGTAATAGCAACAGTAGTAATA
>BOPN01002468.1:207375-208639 GCA_017312705.2 Penaeus japonicus
GAGAGGAAAAAAAGAAAAGGAGGAACATAAAGGCAAGATAGGGGAAGTGGTGACGGGGAAAGGAACGTGAAGTTGAAAAGGAGAAAGAAAGGGGGTAGAAAAAAGAAGGAGGAAGAAGAAGGGGAAGAGGAGGAGGAAGGGATAAAGGGAAAAGAAGTAAGGAAAAAGGGAGACGAAAAAGAAGGGGAAGAGGAGGATAATGAAAGAAGAGGAAATGAAGTAGGGAAAAAAGTGGAAGAGAATGAGAAAAAAAAAAAAAAGGAGGAGAGGGAAGAGGACGATGAAGAAGAGGGGGAGGAGGTAGAAGAATAAGAAACAAAAAGAGTAGAAAGTAGAAGAAAAATAAAAAGGAATAAGAAAATATTGTTAAAGAAGAATGATAAAAAGAGAAAGAAGCAAAGGAAAAGGAAGAACAGAAAAAAAACATAAGAAGAAGGAAGAAAACGAAGCAACGATAAAAGAAATACGATAACGACGACGAAGAGGAGTAGGAAGAGTGGGCGGAGCGAAGAGGGGGAGGGGGTCGGGGCCAGGTCAGCGACGAAGGGCAACAGTCTCGCTCGCATTCCTGTCTAGGCAACAAGTGTGTCGAAGGTGCGTGGCAAGCCGCTATCCCTCGCTTCAGTCGGTGAACCTTAACGCACTTTATTTATTCCCTTTTACTGAGGACTTCGAGGTAGAGCTTCCTTCGGTCGGTTGGTGAAACTAATGTAAAATAGTCGTGGAGTTTTAAGAGCTTTTCAAAGTTCAACAGAGATGTAACGTCATTTTAAGCTTCGGTGACATTCGTTAAAAAACAAAAACAAAACACAAATCTGAATATTCTCAAGGATAATGAACTCTTTCAACCAACCGCTAAAGAAAACTCAGTAATTATTGACATAATTCAACACTAAATCTTGAAGAAAAAAAAATCAAGAGGAATAAACTTTATTGCACATCCCGGTCTAACGAAGCATTTACTGTGACATAAAGGTGAGTTTTTTTTTTTTTTTTCAAATATACGATAAAATTTATTTAGGCAGTTTCATCCAATGGGGTCCTGTGCGAGGCTAGAGAACCAGCATAGTCTCCTCTCATCAGTGCTTTGTATATAGACATACGTATATATATACATATGTATATATATAAATATATATATATATATAATATATATATATATATAATATATATATATAGATAGATAGATAGATAGATAGATAGATAGATATAGATATATACATATACATACACACACACATATCCAAGAGAGAGAGAGAGAGGG
>BOPN01002469.1:25000-27500 GCA_017312705.2 Penaeus japonicus
ATTCCTTGTCTCAATCTCCCGGCTTTCTTCGCTGTCTGAAAATGTTTGCTTCGCCGGAACAACATGCACGCCCATACATATGTAGAAGTAGACATATCCATGTTCGAACACAGAAATGCAAACGCTCACAGGTACAGCTACATGCATAAACATGTACGCATGCACATTTGCAGACTTATGTATATGTACTCAAAACCCACTGAGCAGTTATGCACACATACTCATGCATAAAGAAATTTCCTCATCAAAGTGAAGGCTGACACAAACCTACACAAACGTTCTTTCTTACTTTCTCTCTCTCACTCACTCACTCATTCTCTCCCGCTCTCTCTTTTCCTTTATCTCTTTCTCTCTCGCTCTCTATTTTTCTTTCTCTCTCTCTCTCTCTTTATTCTTTCTTTCTCTCTCGCTCTCTATTTTTCTTTCTCTCTCTCTCTCTCTCTCTCTTTCTTTCTCTCTTTCTCTCTCGCTCTCTATTTCTCTCTCTCTCTCTCTCTCTCTCTCTCTCTCTCTCTCTCTCTCTCTCTCTTTCTCCCTCTCTCTTTATATATGTGTGTATATATATGTATATATATATATATATATATATATATATATATATATATATATATATATATATATATATATATATATTTATATATATGTACATAGATAGATAGATAGATAGATATAGTTATATAGATATATAGAGATTTTTATTTCTTCAGACGAAGAGTTAAAGAAAAGAAAAAAGAGATGACAAAAATAAGAAAGTGTAAAGTGACAAAAAGGAATGAAGAGAGAGAAAGAGAGCGCGAGTTGGAGGGAGGGAGAGATAAATCAATACCATAAATTGTAAACCAGAAACATCGTATTATAATATCAAATCTATTACATTAAGCGAGGAACAATAGGCATTCAATATTTATGGGCATATAGCCATCGAAGGGCTGCAATGTTCTAGTGATGGATTGTTATTGGCCGAAATCATAATTAAAGCCATAAACTATATTTTAATTTGGAAGTTTGTATGTAATTTTCTTCTTTGTCTCCCCCCCCCACCACCACCACCACCACCACACACACACTCTCTGAAATATTTTGCTTCCGTGATCTCTTCTTGGGAATCACATGTTGCATGCAATCTTATCATGATTGAGTCTTGGGTAATTTTGATACGCTTATATATTTCTTTTCTAAAGTGTATCATAAAACAATTTACGCGGTTACGGATAATCAAATATTATGAGCAATGAAAATAATGATACTGTTTTTTTTTGTTTTTTGTTTTTTTTTGTGATAATGCCATCATGTATTGTCTTATTGCTATTCAATAATCAATTTCAGGCACTGATTTGATTAACAATAATGATAGACTCTTGACACATAATTATAAAAATGCAAGGGAAAATATAGTGATGATATATATGGGGTTATTTGTGATAATGCTTATGACATTGTTATGACAGCAATCGTAGTGATAATGGTGACAATGATATGCTTTAATGGTAATAATGATAATGTTGAAAATATAAATGATTATAGTTATGGTAATTAGTACAATAATGATAAAAGTTATAGTAATGACAGTAATAATTATAACAATGGCAATGATTACAATAAAACGAAATTAAGGATAGTAAATTTCATAATATTAATGTCAATAAATATGATAATGATAACGATGAAATTGTAATGATGATAATGGTTATTGATAATGATAAAATAATGGTAATATAAATGATAACAGTGATAACAATAAAAATGACAATAACAATAATGATGATGATGATTATAGTGAGAGAGAGAGAGAGTGAGAGAGAGAGAGAGAGAGAGAGAGAGAGAGAGAGAGAGAGAGAGAGAGAGAGAGAGAGAGAGAGAGAGAGAGAGAGAGAGAGAGAGAGAGAGAGGAGAGTGAGAGAGAGAGAGAGAGAGAGAGAGAGAGAGAGAGAGAGAGAGAGAGAGAGAGAGAGAGAGAGAGAGAGTGAGAGAGAAAGAGAGAGAGAGAGAGAGAGAGAAAGAGAGAGAGAGAGAGAGAGAGAGAGAGAGAGAGAGAGAGAGAGAGAGAGAGAGAGAGAGAGAGAGAGAGAGAGAGAGAGAGAGGGAGGGAGGGAAAAGAGGAGAGAAGAAGAGAGAGAGAGAGAGAGAGAGAGAGAGAGAGAGAGAGAGAGAGAGAGCACAGAGACCGCAGACAAAGAGAAAGACACACAATACAAAGACCCGGATGTTAGAGATGGAAAAGGAGAGAAACGACATTAAGACCAAAAATATATAAAGAGACAACACATAGACCAAAGGCATAGTGATATATAACAGAGCCGAGATAGAGAATGGCCAGAGACACAGAGATAAAAGCAACCCACCGACGCCAAAGACCTACACGCCATCAAAAGAGAACGCACATAAACAATCTTGTGAAAAAAAGAAGAAAGGGAAAAGAAGAAGAAGAAGAAAAAAAGAAGGCAGAAAGGGGCAAGAAGGATTTTTCTCTTCGTCTTATCTCATCTCGTTGGACCTCGGG
>BOPN01002469.1:35000-37500 GCA_017312705.2 Penaeus japonicus
AATGCGTTTTTTCGTGTATTTGTTTTACTGGATAGAACTGTTTATGGATTATACACACAGCCACGCGCGCACTTGCACACACACACACACATATACACACTCATACACACATATGTGTGCGTGTTTATGTATGAATGCATATATATGTGTGTATGTACACACACGCACACACACATATCTTTGTGTGTGTGTGTGTGTCTACCCTCCATTTTCTGGGTCTCTGGTCTGCCTTTTCAAAGAGTTAGAGAATTGGGAATGCTTAAACTGAGGTAAGATCGTGTTGGTTTCATATTTCTGAGTCCATCATCTCTCTCTCTCTCTCTCTCTCTCTCTCTCTCTCTCTCTCTCTCTCTCTCTCTCTCTCTCTCTCTCTTCCTTCCTCTTCCTCTCTTACTCTGTTTTATCTTTCGACATGTTACCCAGGTTAATAAGTAAGCTCACCTACTGCCTCGCGTACTTGATGCCACTCCTATGCTGCGGTTTCCAGACTAATAAACCAGTCGATCCCGTGCTATCGGGAGTTTGCACAACACACCATTAATAACCAATCTCAAGAGGGACCAGGTTTTCGACCTTTGTGCTCTGTAGGAAAAGGCCAAACAATCTGCTCGCATTTTCTGGTAATTATGAGCAACCCACTGACAAATTACATGACGGATCAGTATGGTTTCGTGGAAGAGCGGACGATAAAACTTATATCGACGGCTCAATCAGTACCTCTCTTTTATTTCATTCCCTTTGTAACTTCCTTCCCCCAAGTCGGTGATTATACTAATAGGCATTACCCTAACTCCTCATCATTGATATGAATGACGTAAAACAGAACAAGGAGTGGGGGTTGGGGGTGGGGGGTGGGGGTAAGGGGCGATAGATAATGCAGACAGAAATAAAGATGAGATAACAGGGGGATCCGAGGAGGAATGTGGGCGAACGGAAGAAGGGAGAATTGCGTAGGAGGAAGGAGAGGTAGGAAAGGGGAGAGCAACGAAAAAGGAAACAAGTGGGCGAGGAGGTTGGGTGAATGATAAGATGATTTCCTCGAAGTGTAAGACGATAATAGAATGTATGGTTGAGAGGGACAAAGACATCTTGTTCTTGGTAAATGAGTGGGCTGCTCACAAGCTGGCTCGTTTTCCTTTCACCAGAAGGATTAACAAATTACCGAAATACATGCTGTAGTAGAGCTTTTTCATAACATTTCTAGGAAAATGTATATACATGACGAGGGACTGAGAAGTAGTGAACAGAGTGAGTGCAAGTTTGTCGATTGAAATACAGGATTACAGCTAGAATTTTGAGGCGAGCTGTGAAGTGTGAAAAATGACAGTTGATTGTCACTCGACTTGTTGCCAGTCAGGAATATAATCATCTACATATTGTCGCGACGTATCACCTTGAAACAACAACATTTTATCTCGTCTTGGATGATCAGAGACTTTAAAAACTCATACATTCACATACCTCTTTTGGGGGGAAAGCGGAGGAGAGAAAACAACCAAAACTGAGCGAGCGAATTAAATGAGAATG
Source organism: Penaeus japonicus (assembly GCA_017312705.2). Classification (NCBI taxonomy): domain Eukaryota; kingdom Metazoa; phylum Arthropoda; class Malacostraca; order Decapoda; family Penaeidae; genus Penaeus; species Penaeus japonicus. Next base: position 36,528 of record BOPN01002469.1, read on the forward strand.
TTCAAGACGGCAGGCAAACGAGGAGAATAGGATAATTGTGATAAGTGGAGAGGCTCAAACACTGCTTTACAGCTATGCATTGTCATGCGCCTAGCTTAAAACGCAAAAGGGATAATATTTCTTCTTTTATTCACACCCCGGCTCCCTTCATACACTGAAGAATATATCGATGGGGTCAATTCCGCTGAAACAAAACGGGAAATCACTTTAGATAAACGAAAACAGAAATCGTATGATCGCTAACTTCGATCATTCGGCTGCGTCGGTTCGGTTTCAAAGCGACGGTTGTCAAGTCCCAACGTCCGCTGTCATTGGGAGTGGTCCTGGAGGTATGTTTTATTCCTTGTCTTTGTTTGTTTGTTGAGTTTTTTTTTTTATCGTATTTATGAATATCCTTCTCACATGTTAGTTCACTCCCGCTTTATTTTCATACGGACAACCCACTTTAAGTAATTTACGCAACCTCATCAATTCATTTCTTAATCATCTCTTTACAATTTTTCAACTATCAAATCCCATAATCAGTTTCATAAAAGTTATCCCTAAAATACTCTCCCCTTCCCATCCTTCAAAGTCATCCTTCTGCTTGAACGCGGAGCCCACTTCCCATGGCTATCGCATTATGCAATCTGTTGTTTGTGTTAGCGGGCAACGGGGTGAGTGTAGAAGGGTAGGGGTAGGGGGCAAGGATGGTGGGAGGGAGGGCTGAATGGTAGGGTAGGGGGTAGGGGGTAGGGGGTAGGGGGTAGGGGGCAAGGATTGTGGGAGGGAGGGCTGAATGGTAGGGTAGGGGGTAGGGGTAGGGGGCAAGGATGGTAGGAGGGAGGGCACTGGGTGGGTGGGAGGCATGACTGGGCTGACCACTCGGGTGGGAAGTACAGGCTGCTGGCTGGCACTCTGAAGCAGAGGTCAGTCAGCGTGGACTGGCACAGTGTCGGATCCTGTTTGGGTGTGATGTAACTCTGAGTCATCG
>BOPN01002469.1:52500-55000 GCA_017312705.2 Penaeus japonicus
TTATTAATTTCACTATTTCATTATTATTGTTATTATTATCATTATCCTTATTATCATTATAATAACTATCATCATTATTATTATTGTTATTGTTATCATTGTTATCATCATTATCATTTTCATCATTATTACTATTATCATTATCATTATTATTGCTGTTGATTGGGTTGATGATTTTGCGATATTTATTATCATTGTAATTATTATGGTAATGAATTTATTAATAGCATTGGCATTGCTGCTATCATCCTCATCCTCATCATCATCCTCATCATCATCATTATCATTATCATCATTATTGATCATTGATTAGATCACCTTTATCATTTTTATTGTTATTGTTGTTATACTGATGATAATGATAGAACAAACATATTGTTATTATCAATTGTACTATTTTCATATGTATTATTATCATTATTACCCTAATGATAATGATTATGGAATTAATAAAGATGATGATGATAATGATGATGATAGCAGTGATGATAATAATTGCAATAATAATTATGATAATAATCATAACAACAATAAAATACTGATATTTATAATAATGATTATGATAATGATAATAATAAAAATTATAATAACAAAGATAATGATAATAGTGATATTAGCAATATGAATATTGATAATAAAAAAAATATTATAATATCAACAATGAAATGATAATAATGAGGATGGTGATGATAATAATCATTAATCATGCTAAGGTTATCATCATTTATATTTTCTTAAGGCGAAGACTAATTCTGACACTCTTTAGGGAAATAATATCTGACGGTAACAGATTTTTGAATTTTGCGTGTACCTTAAAATGATGCACATTACAAAATCGAAAAAAAATGTCGGGTACAATAGGGCATTCACTTGTATAATAGATCTAATCATACTCTCGTGCAATTTAATCATGCTGATAATAGCCCCGCGCAGGATCTAGTCCTCTGAAAGGCATTCCCAATCAAGCATCACCAACGTCCTTATCGTCCGCCCACAAGTATGAGAAACGCAACCACATCCGCTTCATAAACCGCCGGAAAAATACGACAGATATTTTCGAAAACAAATCCCATCGACGAAGAGAAACATCTCGCAAAAAAGTCCTTTGATGTTAAAGGGCAAAAGGAATTGTTTGCGGTGGGCTTGGCGGGAGGATCTGGCGGCACTGCCCCGGGCGATCGAGCTCCCTCCCAGCGGTGGGCGGCCACAAAGCGGCAGCCGCGAGATGTCTTGGCAGATTCATTCATCGCAAAATTGATTTTCTGATGGGATGGTAGAGCCCCGCAGGATTTCGGGATCTCTTCGTAATCCTCTTTATTATATATGTTGAGATTTTTCTAGATTCACGATTGTGGTGACAGATTTAAATGATTTTTTTTTCCTTTGTTGACATCCGTATGGTGATTTTGGTTAGTGCGTCTCAGATAGAAAGGGCGGAGGCGGCTTTGCTATAGTGTCAGTAAAAAAATAAGAAAGAAAGAAAGAAAAAAGAAAAGAAAAAAAATATATATCACAATACCCCTTCCATCACTAAGGAACACGAATAGATTGATGTATTATAATAGAATTTCTGATAGTAACTTCCCGAAAAAACTAATCTAAAGTAGATAATTGAATTCGCTTAGTTTGTCAGCAGTTTCCCGAGAGCCAAGCAAAAAATGCAAATATACAAGAAATGCTTTGATGATAACCAACACTGTACGTTCGATTTTCTTGTTTAAAAAAACTTGCCTGTTAATATCACTGCCTTCAAAAGGAAAAAAAAAGACGTTGTGTAGGCAACTGGCAAACTCTAGAGATTACGTCATTCACAGAGTATCTGGTGAAAGGCTCAGTTAATATGCTTCGCTGGTACTCGGAACTAACGCTATTTTCGCAATCCTTTTACATAACAAAGTCACGTAGAATTACTCATACATACATGTATCATGAGCTATCTATCTATTAATCTCTCTCTCTATTATGTGTGTGTTTGTGTACTTATATCTCCATCTTCCAAAGATTGGTGTACAAATAACACAGTGAAATGCGGATATACGAGACCGTAGAGTACGACACCCATGTTATTGCATAGTAAAACAATTAAACAACGGCCGGTGCTCGTATTTTTTGTAGCAATATAGTTCTTGTATGTTTAATCATTATCACTCATATAATTGTTTTTGTCAGCGCTACTTTTATCATCATGTCCCTGTCATGATTATTACACAATCATCATTACAGTTATTTTCTATTATCCCTTTCTGTTATATCAGTAATCCTTATAGCTCTTACTCTAATAATTAGAGTTGCTAGTTACCATCATTTTCACTATCATTCATATCATTTAGGAAAATGAAATCAAGGTTAGAAAAATACATTTGCAATATTCATCCGTTCCACATGTTATACCTCCCCCCCCTCCACCTCCACCTCTCCCTTTGTCTCCCCCTAATGTTAGGTATTAAAAATGTTGTTTCATTTTCATGTATTTTATGGAAGGGGAGAAATAATCACTTTG
>BOPN01002469.1:77500-80000 GCA_017312705.2 Penaeus japonicus
TTTGCGATTGCCTCATCCTCCACGACTGCGCTTTCGTCTATATCCCTCCTGAGTCGTTGCTGTCACTTGAGCGGAAGTAAACGAACCTCACATTTCAAGGGATACGTAGGATTCAGAGAGGCAAAAGGAGAGGGAAGATGTTGTCTGGACTGGGAGACATTCGGGGGATGGAAGGGGAAGAGGGTAAAGAAGAATGAGGAAGAGAGGAAATGAACAAAGGATGCGAGGATAGAGAGGAGAACGAGAGGGACTTGGATCCAGTGGAGAGACTGACAGAGGACCAGCTTTTATGGTTGATTTAAGCTTTGCAAGACAAGGTTTCGAAACTGAGATCATCTTACGTCACCTCAAATCATGATAATCACATCGTTTTTCAGTATTCAATTACAAGCTGAGTCAACCGGATCTACGTCAAAAAGTTTGTTCCTAAAAAATAAAAGATACCACATTCTCCTTACCTTCCTGTTTCACTTTTCATCAACTCTTTCTTCAGTCACAATTTGGTGTTCAAAACGCCTTTTTTCTCTAATTCGCAGATGGAAAGTACCATATGACTCCCGAGGGCGATTTGCATGTTCTGGAAGTGGGGCCTCAAGACGGCCTCTCAAGATACCAGTGTCGGACCCTCCACAAGTTGACGGGTCGCGCCCAGCTCTCGCGGACTCCGGCCAGGATCATTGTCACGGGTGAGTACGCGCTTTACTTGTGTGTTGTTGCCATGCAAGGCTGATCTTCCCCGCAAAGAGGAGGGGAATAAAAGTGTGTGTGTGTGTGTGGGGGGGGGGGGTGTTTGTATGTATGTGTGTGTATTGATTCAAATGAATGAATTTTCAAGAAAAAATTGTCATGTTTTTTTTACTTCCTTGCCTCATTATTAGAACGTATCCTCCCGAAGTTATAATGCCAGGAAGTGAATCTACATGCATTTCAAGAGTACCCGGATATTGTATATGACGCATGTCTAGTCTACAAGACATTTAACAATTATTCTAATCATCTGTAACTAGCCAAACGTCTCTCATCCTTCATACCCTGAGCGCGCTCGCCTTGACGGATGCCCATCGTGCGCGCCCGGCATAGACACTGGAAAATTTCCCCCATAAGCAGATGCTGCCGTCCTTCGTGGTGAGTAGGGATTGGGTCACCCGTTACGGTCTCCCATCTCACAAGAGCCAAACCAGGGCTGACTTATGTACCACGATATGATATGCGCTTTAGTAATCGACTGTCTCTATGTCACACATCAGTAACTTTTAAAACATTTTGAAGTGACTTTTCTTGTCAACAAAACAGTATCCAACCACCATTATATACATGCAATTGAAAACAAAAATTAGATTGAGGGATTCCACGTAAATAACGCCGTTGTAGCTACACAGGAACCCATGACGCACATAGTCATAGTCCCTTATGTGATGCTGCCACTTTAAAACAATCCTACTAAATGGTCCAATATTTAGTAGCCCCCCCCCCCCCCCCCTTTAAATTGTCCATTACTTGAACAGTCCCTCTTTTTAGTAGTCCCTATTTTAAACGGTCCCGTCTTTTAGTAGCTCCTTCTTTCGATGACCCCTTCTTTAAATAGTCTTTCCTTTAGATAGGCCCTCCTTTAGAAGGTCCTTCCTTTAGAAAGTTCTTCCTTTATCTAGTCCCCTCTATGAATATTCCTACCTCAGAATATTTCCTTCTTTAAGTAGTTATTTCTTTAGAAAGTCCCACCCTTAAGTAGCCCCCTTTAAATAGTCCCTCCATTAATTAGTCCTACCTTGAAAATATTTCCACATATAAATAGTCTCACCTTTGAATAGATCCACCTTCAAATAGTTCCACTTTTGAATGGCCCCACCTTTAAATATTCCCACTATTAAATAATCCCGCCATTAAATAACCCCGCCATTAAATAGTCCCATCATTAAATAGTCTCACCATTAATTAATCCCATCATTAAATAATCCCGTAATTAGATAGTCCCACCATTTAATGATCCCACCATTAAATAGTGCCGCCATTAAATAGTCCCACCATTAAGTAGTCCCACGATTAAATAATCCCACCATTAAATAGTGCCACCATTCAATAATCCCACCATTAAATAGTCCCACCATTTAATAATCCCACCATTAAGTAGTGCCACCATTGGATAGTCCTACCATTAAGTAGTCCCACGATTAAATAATCCCACCATTAAAAAGTGCCACCATTGGATAGTCCCACCATTAAGTAGTCCCACGATTAAATAATCCCACCATTAAATAGTGCCACCATTCAATAATCCCACCATTAAATAGTCCCACCATTGAATAGTCCCGACATTAAATAGTGCCACCATTAGATAAACCCACCATTAAATAGTGCCACCATTAATTAATCCCATGATTAAATAATCCCACCATTAAATAACCCCACCATTTAAAAAACCCACCATTAAATAATCCCACCATTAAATAGTCCTACCTTTTATGTATTGTATTCCCTCTGTCCGTCTTTCGAGAGTGCTCTT
>BOPN01002469.1:103585-106085 GCA_017312705.2 Penaeus japonicus
GGGAGGGAGGGAGGGAAGGGGGGAGGAAAGGGAGGGAACGGAAGGGAGGGAAGGGGGAAGGAAAGGGAGGGAGGGAGGGGGAAGGGAGGGAGGGAGGGAAGGAAGGGAAGGGAGGGAGGGAGGGAGGGAAGGGGGGAGGAAAGGGAGGGAACGGAAGGGAGGGAAGGGGGAAGGAAAGGGAGGGAGGGAGGGGGAGGGAAAGGCACAAGGGAGGAAGGGAAAGGCTCGGGGGAGGGAAAGGGAGAGAAGGGAAGGATAAAAGGGCAATTAAAGGATAGATAGAGAGAGGGGGGGGGGGGAGAGAGAAAGAGAGTGAATGAGAGAATCCAGCTGGGATAGACTTAACGTAACACTGATTTGATTATCTTTCGTCATTGGTAATAACTGCAATTCCATTACATGTCTATATCCTCGAACAAAAGGGGTAGATAGATAAATGGATAGACAAAAGGGATTATGAACAACAGGAAAAAGAAGAAGAAGAAAAAAAAAAACTCATAAAGAAAAATGAATCGATAGAACGAAAAAGACGATGATAATAGCGGTAATGATAATGACATTATTACTAATAATACTAATATATCTACTAATTTAATATTTAGTACCACAAGTAATGAAATTAAAATAATAACGGTGGTAATGATATTAGTGGTAATGGTAATAATGATAATGGTAATGGTAATAATGATACTAATATATGATAATATTGATTATGATGATAATGATAAAAAAACAATGTTGTTATGATAAAGATGATTATGATAATGATGATAATAATTACAATAACAATAATCATGATAATTACAATAATTACAATGATAATGATCATGATAATAATTTAATAAATAGTGATAACAATAACAAAATTACAAATAGTATTAAAGGTGACTGTAATGATACAAATAGAATTATAATGATGATAACATCAACAATAATAATGATAGTAATAATAACGATAATTATAATATTTTTTGCAGTTTTATGATAAAACTACTACTACTGCTACTTCGATTATGACTTCTACCGCTGCTACCACAATCATAATCAAAATGATAACAATAATGATAATGATAGTGAAAATAACAATGATAATGTCAATAATGATAATAAGATTAACAGTAATAGTAATAATGATAATTATGATAATAACAATGTTAATAATGCTAATAGTAGTAGACTTAATTACGTTTTCTTGATAAAAAATAATAATAATAACGTTACTATTAACACTCCTGTCTACTACTATTAATAAGACTACTCTTACTATTTACAACTATTGATAATGATAATTGTAATATCTATAATGATACATTTGATGATGATAATAATAGAAGTAATATATGTGGCATTGATAATGATAATGATGATAATGATCATGATAATAATCGTGATAATGTTAACAACAATGTTAATGATGATAGTAACAATGATAATAATTCTTACAAAGGTAGTGATAGTAGGATGATAATGATAATATAAAATATAATAATAACATTATCGATTCGGTAAATAATATCAGTAATAACGAAACTAATACTAATACTGATAGGAAAAATAATGACAATAATAATGATGATAATCAAAGGGATGATAATGATAATAATGATAATGGTAAAAGTGAGAATTATAATAGTGTTAGTAATGATAATCATTATTACATAAAAGAAAATAGTGCCGACATTAACCATGATGATAATGCTAACGATAACAATATGGATAATGATGATAATGAGAATAGTGATAATGGTGATAATGACGATAATGATAACGGTGATAATGGCAATACTGATAACAATGATAATGATGGCATTAATACCGATGATAATGATGACGATAATAATGATGATAATGATGATGAGAGAAAGAGAGAGAGAGAGAGAGAGAGAGAGCAAATACTAATACTGCTGCTAATAATGATAATTCTAGGAATCTTGAGAATATAAATGATCATAATGATTAATGGTGGTAATAATGTTAGTGACAATGAAGACAATGATGATAATAGTAATGATAATAATGATAATTCTTATAACGATGGTGGTGATATTGACAAAAATGAATATATTAATGATATAAGAACTATAATGATTACAATAGCAATGACGATGAAGGTGATGATAATAATGATAATATTATCATTACTATAGGTAATTGAAATTATAAGTTTATTAGTAATGATAATAATAATAGCAATAATGATTGTGAATCATTATTTCAATTCAAATAATACTACAGATTAGAAAAAAAAATTATGATATTGATAATAATAATGTAAATATTATCGATAACGATACTAAGGATAGTGGTAAGAATGATTATCATGACAATCTTCGCCACAATAATAATCAAAATGATAATATTCATAATACTAATTACAGCGATATTAACAGTAACATAACTAGATATAAAAAAGAGCCTTACGCTTTTAAAACAAACAAACAAACATAAAAAAAACATCTGATGCAAAAACGCAAAATGTTTGGAATGATTCGTAATCTCT
>BOPN01002469.1:141085-143585 GCA_017312705.2 Penaeus japonicus
ATTTCGAGTTATATATATTCATAGATTAAACATTTAATCTAGCCATATATATCCATCCATACATAAATGCTCTCAAAGTAGCAGACAACTCAGTATATATATATATATCTGTATTTAGATCATATATGAACTTATTCTCTGATCTGCTTATACAAACATTTCATCTATACATGGAGGTGTATACACACATGTGTTTATATACACAATTACACATATGAATAAAGCAGGGTCAGATACATGAGTTTATGATCTTTTAATCCGCTTTTGTTTTCATTTGAGATCGCTTTGTGAATATTTCTTGCGCTGTTCTACTTAATTATATTATGTTCAGTTTCTCTGGCTGTCTATCTCCGTCTGTCTGTCTGTCTGTCTGTCTATATTTCTGGCTTTCTGTACGTCTACCTATCTATCTGTCTAGCTATCTGTATGTCTCCTCTCTCTCTCTCTCTCTCTCTCTCTCTCTCTCTCTCTCTCTCTCTCGCTCTCTTCTTCTCTTTCTCTCTCGTCTTTCTCTCTCTTTCTCTCTCTCTCTGTCTGTCTGTCTCTCTCTCTCTCTCTCTCTCTCTCTCTCTCTCTCTCTCTCTCTCTCTCCTTCCCCCCCTCCATCCTCCGTTTTTACCCCTTTGTGTCTATCGTTGTTTCTAACTACCTTCTCCTTTCCTTACTCTCTCTCTCCCTCTCCCCCCCCTCTCTCTCTCTCTCTCTCTCTCTCTCTCTCTCTCTCTCTCTCTCTCTCTCTCTCTCTCTCTCTCTCTCTCTCTCTCTCTCTCTCTCTCTCTCTCTCTCTCTCTCTCTCTCTCTCTCTCTCTCTACCTCCCTTTCCCTCTTCCTTCCTCCCCTCCATCCTCCGTTTTTACCCCTTTGTGTTTATCGGTGTTTCTAACTACCTTCTCCTTTCCTTACTCTCCCTCTCTCTCTCTCTCTCTCTCTCTCTCTCTCTCTCTCTCTCTCTCTCTCTCTCTCTCTCTCTCTCTCTCTCTCTCTCTCTCTCTCTCTCTCTCTCTCTCTCTCTCTCTCTCTCTCTCTCTCTCTCTCTCTCTCTCTCTCTCTCTCCCTCTCTCCCTCTCTCTCTTTCTCTCTTCTCTCACATCATCTTCCTCTCGCAATATCACTCTCTCTCTCTCTCTCTCTCTCTCTCTCTCTCTCTCTCTCTCTCTCTCTCTCTCTCTCTCTCTCTCTCTCTCTCTCTCTCTCTCTCTCTCTCTCTCCCTCTCCCTCTTTCTCTCTTCTCTCATACCATCTTCCTCTCGCAATGTCACTCTTCCCCTTCCCTTATCCCGCACACACTCGTGTCCTGTTGTTTTTCCTCGCCCACCCTCACGTAGTTCTCCAGATGTGCTCATTGTGTGCGTTCTGGCCGGACTGTTGCGTTCTTTCTTTTTCCTCTGTCTCCCTCTTTCTCGGCTGTTTGCTCCTTCGTGATTAATGGACGTTTGTTAATGTGTCTTTGGTCTGACTGATTTTACTTTGTTTCTCCGTTAATGATTTTCTCTCTCTCTCTCTCTCTCTCTCTCTCTCTCTCTCTCTCTCTCTCTCTCTCTCTCTCTCTCTCTCTCTCTCACTCTCTCTTTCTTATTTTCCCGATTTAATTACATCCTTTGTCAATATGTCTTTTATGATTAACTGTCATGTTTCAACTTTAAGTGGTTTTATCTGTTTCTTATTTCTCACCGTGTGTGTGTGAGTGTGTGTGCGTGTGTGTGTGTGTGTGTGTGTGCGCGTGCGCGCGCGCGTGTGTGTGTGTGTGTGCATGTGTGTAAGTCTGTGGGTGTGCTTGCTTGCATGCGTTCGTGCGCGCGCGTGAGTGTGGAGAGAAGGGGATAACCGTTTACTATCCTGCTATCTCTCTACAGAATGTGTGACGACACGCATCCAATATTGTGTTCTATCTCGACGGGTGTGCTAAAGGTCGTATCCTGCTGTATATTCCCTTTCTCAGTTGATAACAGTTTGTGTCCATGCTCCTGTTCCCTGTCCAAATAACAACAGCAAAACAAAACAAAACAAAAAAAATGGAAATTCAGACATGACTTTTCCTTCTTCTATGTAAATCCGTTTGAGGCAAACTTTGACGTTCTTCCCTTTAAGTAATGTAAACTCGTTACGGTATAATCCCTCCAACGATATTACACCTACAAATTTTGCCTCCCACCTCCTGGCCAAATAAAGTAACCACTTAATTGGCGCTACTTTTAAGTGAGCCTTGTATTCTCTTCTCCTCTGCAGGTGGTACAGAGGGTCGACGCCCCTAACGCCTAGCAGTGGGGTGTGGGCTGTGGGCGGCTCCTTGGTGTTAGGGGGAGTGGGCGTGGGTGACTCTGGGGAGTATATCTGCGTAGCCAACAATAGTGCAGGAGAGACTAGGTTTTCCGCCCACCTGCTGGTCACGACGCCCTTATCTGTGCAGGTAAGGTCCCCTTTCTTGTTATTGTGTTGTGTTGTTATTGTTTTCTTACGCAGGCCATCGATGGGTATTAATCAATAGTGTTTAGATTAAGGG
>BOPN01002469.1:173585-176085 GCA_017312705.2 Penaeus japonicus
GTGTGTGTGTGTGTGTGTGTGTGTGTGCGTGTGTGTGTGTGTGTGTGTGTGTGTGTGTGTGATAAATATATATATACATACATGTGTGTGTTGAGTGTATGAATGTATGTATTTGAATACACGCATGTGTGTGCCCTAATCGTACTCAGTAATCTTTAACAAACAGTAATTATAAACTCATCTATAAAAGCACTCAAACCCAGATTGAAATCCCTCCCAACTAACCATCCCCCCTCTCACCATCTCCCTCCCTCCCGTGGGATCTCCCCTCCCCCCCTACCCCCACCGTAGACGGCGTGCGGCTACCCATGGGGCACCGTCAGCGGGTCTTCTCCAACGGCACTCTGACCGTCGAGCAAGTCAACCGGAAAAACGACGACGGGATCTACTCGTGCACCGCCTCCTCCAAGCAGGGTCGCTCTGACACGCAACAGCTCACAGTCCGTGTTATGGGTATGTTATCTTTATGTCTTGGTTTTGTGATCAAGAGGAGGTTATCGAGGTATATAGATTGATCAGTTGCATTGCGTTTTGTGTTCTTTGTTGTATATAGAACGTGAATTAAGTCATGGGGTTATAGATTATATATACAAAAAAAGGCTTATTGATCAAGAAAGTTATTTCATCAAGCTATTACTTTATCATCAATAAGTACATTTAATGTAGTAAATTAAGAGTGGAATAAATCATAATGTAAGATGATACAATACTCAAACCAACTACATAATACGCAAAGCATTGACCACGTCTATGACTTGTATTCTATTGTATAACGAATAACTATCTATTAATGTATCAGGTGTATGAGTGCTACATTCATTACAAACCTTTAAGTGAAAGGAAAGGCTTAAAGATTATACTAATTGGAAGCTTGTATATTTAAAGGAAATACTGGAAAGATTGTCAATAAGATTTGTAGACTTGCAAAGTTAAGTAATAATTCTAAAAATGCATTTCTTTTAGTTCGAATGAAGAATAAAATGCAAGAAGTATTGTTGCTGAAATAATTATGAAGTATTATGGAGAACTTAGAACCAGACTTTTACGAAAATTGTTTGAAAAGCAAGTCTCAATTTTAGAAGCCGATATTTTCATTATTTAAAGTCTATACTAATGAAGGTTTGCCCGCGGTAAATATGTTTAATGAAAAAGCCAAATGCATCGGATTAGAGTAGTACAAATATTTGAATATATATATATATATATATATATATATATATATATATATATATATATATATATACATATATATTTCATTAAAGGTCAATAATATGTATACGAGGGTAATCTGTAGGTAATCATTACAACCATTTAGAGATGCGAGTGAATGATTTCTCTCCCTTCGTCCTTCAGTGTTAAAAAGTTCCTTGTTATTGAAGGTAAGTTCATAAGGTAGGATCGCCTCTGCAAATCCGGAAGTCAGACTGTGCAATCATTTTTGGAAACAATGAACTAAGCATGAACCAGACATGTGAATCTAGGCTAAGCATCCCCTCGTCTCTAAACATGTGTTCATCTTTCATAACTTTCGACCGAAATAATGCAGGTGTTTGGCATGAGGCACAGATGCGATGCAGGTCATGTCCTCAGCAACAGCTATGTTACAGTGGCGCCGGTGGTGCTGCCTTTCCACTTTGAGGAGAGGTTACAGGAAGGCGACCGAGTTGGGGTGACCTGCATCGTCAGCAAGGGCGACCCGCCCATTACCTTCAAGTGGGAGAAGGACGGGCGCCCCCTGCAGGAGATCGAAGGAATCTCGGTGTCTAGCATGAACCACTTCTCGAGCGCCCTCATGATCAGCCGCCTCACAGCCGAGCACAGCGGCGAGTACTCCTGCACGGCGTCCAACGACTGGGCTAAGAAAACGCAATCCTCCACCCTTGCCGTCAACGGTACGCCCTCCGAGCTCGACGGGACGCTCGGAACAGAAGCATGGGCGTGATCAGCACACACACATATATATAAATATATATATCAATATAACCCTCTTGCTCTTCCTCGTACTTTTTTCCAGAACAAGTTAGACGATGTATTGGATTTTTAATGTCTAAGTGGCCACCAGACTTACCGCGACTATATCTCTTGTTGTTTTCGACTTTAGGCTCCTTCGCTCTAGGCGCTACTTCCTTTCGCTTTCCTCGACTTCTCGTTTACCTCCGATTCCGGGCGCAACGATGGCGTACAGCACGCTCTTCCCCTGCCCTTCCTCCCACCCCGATTTCAACACAAGAAAAATTCTTTCTTTCTTTTTCAATAGGTGTTGGGACGATTACTTTTATTGGATTTTTATTTCATACACTCCATCTTTTCCATTCTCTTCCTGGATCTTTTTTTTCCGAACTCTTTACATTGCGTGAAAAAACCCTTGGCACTTTTGCTCTAGTTGAACCAATATCATGTAGCCTTTAAACATAGTGTGATATGTGCTTCGACCAAACACACCTGCAGCTGTATGTCTTCTCACTGCACAGATAACACAGATAACAGATAACCACTCCGT
>BOPN01002470.1:25000-27500 GCA_017312705.2 Penaeus japonicus
TTCTTTTTCTTCTTTTTCCTTTTCATTTGGTCTCGCTCTCTATTTCTCTCTCTCTCTCCCTCTGTTTCTTTCTCTCTCTCCCTCCATCCCCCCCCCCCTCTCTCTCTCTTTTCTTCTTTCTCTCTCTCTCTTTCCTTCTTTCTCTCTCTCTCCTTTCTCTCTTTCTCTCTCTCCCTCCATCCCCCCCTCTCTCTCTCTTTCCTTCTTTCTCTCTCTCTCCTTTCTCTCTTTCCTCCATTACCCATTAAATTCTCTGCAACACTATGTATCCACCTAGCATATGATACATAAATATGAGATGTCAAACCGAATAAAAATAAGAAATAAATGAATAAATAAATAAATAGATAAACATTAATAATATACGAAACCTTAAAAGGGGCTTGTTGTCAAGAAACCATCCACTCCTTAAATAGAAACGAGAATGCCTTGTTACGGAACCTAGAAGTTTAATTTAAGTGTATGTTTATATTAGGTATTTATTTCTTAATCGAGTTTTTTTTTTTTTTTTTTTTTTTTTTTTAATCATTTATGCTTTCTGTGTTTATCTTTTATATATAAGTGTGTGTGATTCTCTTAATATAAGAACGATATTTTTTTATGTGTTTACTAATACAGCGATCATAAAAGAAAATAGATTATAAAGAAGTATGATTAATAATACGGAAATAACTCGACATTTTGAAAGAATTTTTGAAATTTATCGATATTTCCTTTCACTCAAGCGCAAATAGATTTTTTATATACTTTCTCACAAAACAGGAGAAAACGAACAATGAAGCTTATAAATGGCTTGGCTTTATAACCTTATTCGGTATTTTTTGAATTACGGTTTCCGCTCTTAATAACACGAAAAAAGTAGGGAGAATACATATAAAACTGTAGGAAGGAAACGGTGACTCATCGCGGGACTTTTTGAAATATCAATATTAATCATCAACATCAGTAATAGTAGTTAGTAATCATCAATATCAGTATATAAGTATTATTATCGTTATCATCATCATCACTATCATTATTATCCTCTTCTTCATTATCATCATCGTTAACATTTTTTAGTAAAAAGAAATCAAAATCAGAGGATAACCAATGTATAAATAGATAAAAGAAAAAAACAAAAAAAAAGCGTTGACTAATATCAGAACATTACCATAAAAAATATATAAATCATAGTAATATAAATAGAGAGCATTGCAAATAAATAAATAAATAAAACGGTACAGCGCGCACTCTCAGAAACAGTGTCGTAATGGCAATAAAAAAAGGGAGCGTGCGTATAAATGTTTACACTTAAATGACGTGTCCGGAGCCACCTACACCTTCCAAAAATAGATCACGGATTTGAGAGGAACAGGTCAAGGACATGTTTCCGATTACTCAGCTCGTGAAGTTACGAGTGCGGGAACTACAGCTGAAGTTTCCTGCCGACGGTTGACGGTTAACGCGTTGACATATTTCTCGCCGGATGGGAAGCGGGGGTGTGGAGGGGTGGGGGTGGGGGGAGGGGGATCGGTGGAGGTGTGTGGGGGAGGGGTAGGGGGAGGGGGGAGGTGTGTGTGTGTGTGTGTGTGTGTGTGTGTGTGTGTGTGTGTATGCATAGTCACCATCCTCATCACCTACCTTATTCTTCCGACTTTTTACGTGGTTTTGATTCACTCTTACTTTCACCTCTTCTACTGATACGCGTGTGCACACACACACACACATACACAAAGAGAGAGAGAGAAAGAGAGAGACAGAGAGAGAGAGAAATAAAAAGAGAGAAAGAGAGAGAGAGAGAGAGAGAGAGAGAGAGAGAGAAAGAGAAATAGAAAGAGAGAGAGAGAAAGAGAAATAGAGAGAGAGAGAGAGAGAGAGAGAGAGAGAGAGAGAGAGAGAAAGAAAAAGAGAGAGAGAGAGAGAGAGAAAAAGAAAAAGAGAGAGGCAGAGGCAGAGTAAATACACACACCTATCACACCATATATGTACTTCCATTCCCTATCTTTCTTCGAAACAAGTGACCATCGTCTTCAACTCGAAATAAAACAAAAACAACGAAATGGCACCCCAGCAGTAAGAAAAAAACAACCAAATCAAACAGTAACGTTTCGAGTAATATCATACACCTCATCAGACGATAAGAACACGAGATAAATACTCAAAATGTCCAACTTGACTTCGAGTATCCATTTCTTGATGACGAGTATTATCCTACTCGAAGTTTGGGTAATTTATCCTCCCTTATTATCATACGTCTCTTTCGGGTCACCACAGTACACACGTTATTGTGTTTGTGTTATTTTGTTCATATATCCAAACATTACGATTTTTTTTTTGGTTTTTGTTTTTCGTTTTGTTCATTTCGATCTAAACATTACGATTTGTTTTTGTTTTTGTTTTTGGTTTTGTTCATTTCGGTCTCGAATTTCTTCGTGTTGTTACTTTACTAACGCTTGTACGAAGATAAATTTAAATACAGCTACGATATTGTTTGTCTCGAAACTTCACGATTCTAGTATCT
>BOPN01002470.1:32500-45000 GCA_017312705.2 Penaeus japonicus
TGACGTCGAGAACTGCTGTGGGAGATACAGGACCAGCCCTTGTATTAGACACTTATTAAAGTCATTAGTGGTGTGTTTAATCATGTGTACTTTTATGAATTATGAATTAATTACCAGTACTGTTTTCATAGAATTATCTTCTACTTAGTCTTTTCACAATATCGTATCCATATACATCCTTATTAACAAACATCCCAAACATCAAATTACATCTTGATCACAACTAACACATCCTCACTAAGATTTTAATCGAAGGAAAAAACAGAAACTTTCTCTCCTGGCTGCGAGAAATGACTAATCCTTTTGATATTTTGGTCACATGGGGAGCGGGTGAAGTGAAACCGCCATCGGCTGCGCATCACAAAACAAATGCGCATCAGTAGCCAAGTTTTGTGTGTGACGTCACGGGCGAGCGAGATTGCTTGCTTTTCGAGTTTGGGATCGAGTTCGAGAGAAAGTACTTGCCAAGTTCTGTTGGTGTGGTTGCAGTTGTTTTCGGTTGGTATTATTTTTTTGTTTTGTTTTGTTTTGTGTTCTAATTTCAGGTCTCGTCCCGTATTCTTTCGTTGTCTGTCTCTCTCTCTCTTTCTCTTTACCTGTTTCTACCTGTCTCGCTCTTTCTCTATCTATCTCTTTCTCTCTCTCTCTCTTTGTCTCTCTTTCTCTCTCTCTCTTCCTCCCTCTTCCACATTTCCTCTTTCCCTCTCCCTCCCTCTCTAAAATAACTCGCCCACACCCCGCCCATCCTCTCTCTCTCCCCCCTCCCACCCACAAGATGAACCCCCTTTCCACACTATCTCTCTCTCTCTCTCTCTCTCTTTTACACACACACACACACAGATCTCTCTCTCTCTCTCTCGTTTACACACACACACACACACACACACAGATCTCTCACTCTCTCTCTCTCTCTCTCTCTTTTACACACACACACAGATCTCTCTCTCTCTCTCTCACACACACACACACAGATCTCTCACTCTCTCTCTCTCTCTCTTTTACACACACACACACACAGATCTCTCACTCTCTCTCTCTCTCACACACACACAGATCTCTCACTCTCTCTCTCTCTCTCTCTCTCTTTTACACACACACACAGATCTCTCTCTCTCTCTCTCTCTCTCTCTCTCTCTCTCTCTCTCTCTCTCCCCCCCTCTCTCCCTCTCATCCCCTCTCTCTCTCTCATCCCCCTCTCTATCTCTCTCTCTCTCTCATCCCCTCTCTCGACCGCGAAAAAAAAGCAGTCATATATAAAATCACAATTTATATCTTCCGAGGAGCTGAGTCGTCTCCCCTTTTCTCGTGTCTTCTTGAAGTCTCTTGGCACCGGAGGGGAGTGTGGAAGAGGTGAGTCATGATGGGCAGGGCAAGGGGGCAAGAAGGGGCAAGGGGGGAAAGGGGGAATGGGGGCTGCAGAAGGGAGGGGGGGGGGGGGGTTAGGGAAGTGGCGAGGAAGGGTGTAGAGGGGTTGCAATGTGGGTTGGGGAAGGGGGAAGGGAGAGGAGAAGAGGAGAGGAGGTTGGAGGGAGGGGGGGAGAAGGGGGTAGGGGGTAGGGGGAAGGGGGTGTCGTATTTGGAGGTGTGTACGTGTGTATGTGTGCATGATTATATACATATACATACATTTATGCATATATATATATATATATATATATACATATATATATATATATATATATATATATATATATATATATATATATTGAGAAAGAGAGATCTGTGTTTGTGTGTAAAAGAGAGAGAGAGAGAGAGAGATAGGTAGATAGATAGATAGATAGAGAGAGAGATAAAGAGAGAGAAAGAGAGGATAAAGAGCGAGAGAGAGAGAGAGTAAGATTTGATTTGATTTGATATAGTTTATTTGCAGACCAATTTACATGCCGTGCAAAAAGCCAGGGTAAGATGTCAAAGCATCTATCCAAACTGGCTAAACTTCTATTGCGTAAAAAGCTTAGTCAGGAATTAATATTACATACCTGAGGGGCTGTATCATACTGTTTAATGTATTTACATGTATCATCTGATCGGTAAAAAAAAAAAAAAAAAAAAAAAAAAAAAAAACTTTTATATGACTAATTATATCAAAGACAAGGCCAGTGTCTATAACAGAATTAATATAATCAACACGTGATGTTCTTTGTACAGTGCTGTTCAATTGTCAATGTAGGTAGCGGGTAAGACTATGTGTTTTTGTTTTTGTTTTTTGCACATTTTGCAGTGGTGATATGTGACTGGTTTTGCAAATTGCATCCTGCACATATTGCATAATATAACGCGTTGTCTGATTATTCTTCACTGGAAGATACGAGTCAACGTTATATATACTAAAGTTCTAATTATCAATAATAGTAATCAATGGTAGTTGTAATTAATGTTAGTTTTGCTGTTATTATCATTATTATATTATTAATAAACGCTCGTAAATAATAAACATACATTTCTAAAATTTAGGAGGGGATCGATATGCAAAGCAAGTCATCAGTATTTTAAGATAAATACTTGAGTCGAGATGAATTCCACTGTCTAAAATTTCTATCATTATTTTTTTAAAACAAAACTTAATATCAATCTTTATATGTTTTTATTCTCAAATTGAATAAGTAATCTTTAAAAAGTGTGATTATTTTCAGAAACCCATATTATGATTTGTGAGGAAAGCATAATTTGAATATGGTCATTAATACGGGATCATTTAAGAGAAGTGTGTTTATATATATATCTAGAGAGAGAAAGAGAAAGAGAAGGAGAGAGATAAAAAGAGAAAGAGACAAAGAGAGAAAGAGAGAGAGAGAAAGAGACAAAGAGCGAGAGAGAGAGAGGGAGAGAAGTAGAGAGAGAGAGGGGGGGGAGTGGGAAGGGAGTGGGAAAAATAGAGAGAGAGAGAGAGAGAGAGAGATGAGAGAAAGAGAGAGAAAGAAAGAGAGAGAGGGAGGGAGGAAGAGAAATAGAGAGAGGGAAAGAGAAAAAGAGAAAGAGAGATGAACCGATGAACAGTTATCATTATCACAATTTTCAGTTATCACCTTATGCTTGATCAGTTGTCCTTACTATCCTAATACTATCCACAACTCCTTAATTGCAGTCCTTCTCATTCCAATCTTTCGCGCTAAACATACCATCAAAATACTGACAATAAACATGTCAAAGAAGGACTTAGAATCAACACAACTCCACGATGTTAACAAAGAGGTCCTCCCCCCCCCCCCCCCCACCGAGCGGCAGGTGCTGTTAGCTCGCTCACTATTTTTGCTAAACCTCGGGTTATTTTCGATCGCTCTGTGACGCAGGCGACGCCAGATGGATCTACTCTGCACCAGCTGCAGATGGCCAAGTATCACGAATCGCGTAGACTGCTGCCAAGACTCACACTTGCTTTCCGTTGTTTGAAAATGCCGCCTCCGGTAAACCTGTTGAGGCGCCATCTTGGATTGATCGTTTCCTTTTCCTCTTTTTTTTATTTTTATTATTTTTTTCTCCTCTTTTAGTTTCCACTATGATGAATATAATGATGATGATCATTCTTGTTAATTACAATAATGAAAACAATAATGATAAGGGTGAGGATTGGTATATAAAATTGTGATGATAATTAGAATAATTATATTTATGATAGTGAGAACTAATAGTAATAGTACTACTACTACTATTAATGGTAGTTATAGTGATAATAACGATAGTAATAAAGACGATAATAATGATAAAAAAATAAAAATGCATATAAGAATAAACGTAAAAACAATCATAAAAAAACAATAACAATAATAACAAAAACACCAATCCTAACAATAAAACCTCCAATCACATAAATTCCAATCAAAACGATCAAATATTAATAATCACCCGCTCTCTCTGCTCTTTAACCTCACTTGAAAGAACTTGCTCGGAATCAGTAAAGTTTCCGCCAAGAAGAATGACTCACGCATGGTGGACTACGGGGTTAAAAATGTCGTCTGGCTGGCTTGCATCTCACTCTACCCTTGCTTAGCGTACACGTAAGCTTAGACTTGTTTTGCAAGGTGTTGTGTGTGTACGTTCTTGTTGTATGTGTATGTGTAGGTTTGTGTGTTGGGGGGGGAGAGGGGGAGGGGGGTTGAGGGTAGGAGAGGGGATGGGAGGGTGTTTGTATTTGTTTGTTTGTGTGTTTGTGTGTGTGTATGTGTGTGTTGCGAGTTTGAGTGCGTGTTGGAGGGTTATAGTGTTTTATATTTTGTGATTGTGTGTGTATGTGCGTATGGGTTTATTGTTTGTGCTGTTTTATGTTCTCTTGTTTATTTTGTTACACTTCTCGTTTACCTCCTCCTACTCTCTCTCTCTCCCCCTTCCCCTATACCTCCAACTCATCAACGCAAACAACTAAACACTTAACTCATACAAACACACACATACACTCAAACAAACACACGCAAACACACACACACACACAGAACCACCACTACCCTCACTCACACGCAATCTCAGCACCTCCACCTTCAGGAAAAGTTGCCATAGCGTTGTATAAAGGGATAAGACCGGGTTTTTCCCTCGACAGAAACTTCACTCGAAGACGCCATCTTGTCAAGGGGAACCTGTCATATTATTGGCACGTCTTTTGAGCTCTGTTGAAATGGCGGTTCTGTTGTATGATGTTTGTTACTGTTGTTTGCTGTTGTTGTTGTTTTGGTGGTGTTTTGTGTTTATGTTGTTGTTTATGTTTGTTAAGATATATACTATATATATTTATTTTTTATTATCACCGTCCTTATCTTTTCATTATTGTTGTTGTTATTGTCATTATTATCATGATTATTGTCATTATCATTATTTTCAATATCATAATTATTATCATTATCATTATAATTATGACTATCGTTATCATTATTATTGTTATTATTTTGTCATCGTCATTATCATCATTAATATTGTTGTTATCATTACTATTATTGTCATTATTATTATTACGATCATCATCATAATTATCATCATTAGTAGTATTATAATTATTATCATTATCATTATTGTTATCATTATCATCATTATTATCATTATCATCATTATTATCATTATTATTATTACGACTATCATCCTTATCATTAGCATTCTTCTTATTATCATCATGTTGTTATCATTCCCAGCATCATTGTTATTATCATTATTATTGCTATCATATACTGTATGTATGTATATCCATATGATATACACACACAAACACTATTATCATCATTATTATCATAACAATCGTCTCATTACCATCATTACTGTAACATACACACACACACACACAAGTCACGTCACAAGCCACACATACAAAGGCACACACACACACACACGTCACGTCACAAAGGCTACAATGACAAATAAGACAAAATGGCCATAAATGATGCCATATATTGTGGGTTATCCCCAGTGAATATCCCTTGGGGAGGAGAGAGGGGAAGAGGGGGGATGCAGGGAGAGGGAGAGGAGGAGGAGGAGGAGGAGAGAGGGGAAGAGGGGGGATGCAGGGAGAGGGAGAGGAGGAGGAGGAGGAGGAGAGAGGGGAAGAGGGGGGACGGGAAAGGGTTACGGGGGTGCAGGAGGAAGTATGGGGAGGAGGAAGAGCTGGGAGGAGAGAGGGGAAGAGGGAAAGAGGAAGGAGGGAAAGGCTTAGGGGAATGCAGGAGGAAGAGGGGGAGGGGGAAGAAGAGGAGGAGAGAAGGGAAGAGGAAGAGGTGGGATAAGAGGAGGAGGAGAGAGGGGAAGAGGAGGGACAGGAAGGGTTAGGGGAATGCAGGAGGAAGAGGGAGGGGGAAGAAGAGGAGGAGAGAAGGGAAGAGGAAGAGGTGGGATAAGAGGAGGAGGAGGAGGAGGAGAGAGGGGAAGAGGAGGGACGGGAAAGGATTAGGGGAATGCAGGAGGAAGAGGGGGAGGAGAGGAGGAAGAGGAGAGAGGGGAAGAGGAGGGAGGGAAAGGCTTAGGGGAATGCAGGAGGAAGAGGGGGGGGAGAGGAGGAGGAGGAGAAGAGAGGTGAAGAGGTGGGAAGGGTTGGGGAAATGCAGGAGGAAGAGGGGGAGGAGAGGAGGAAGAGGAGAGAGGGGAAGAGGAGGGAGGGAAAGGATTAGGGGGATGCAGGAGGAAGAGGGAGGGGGAAGAGCTGGGAGGAGAGGAGGAGGAGGAGGAGAGAGGGGTATACAGGAAGGGGAGGAAGAAGAGGACCAAGGAGGGAGGGGAAGGGTGTGTGTGGGGGGGGGGGAGTGGGGAGCTAAGGAGAAGGGAGAAGAGGGAGGGAGGGGGAGATGCTATTGTGATGAATGGGGAAATTGGATGAAGGATATTTAGGATATTTGTTTTAATGGATTGCTTGTTTCTCTCTCTCTGTGTCTCTCTTCCCCCCTCTCGCTCTGTACTTATATCTGCATTTCTCTCTATTTCTCTTTCTCTAGTTTTCTCTCTTTCTTTTCTTTTTTCTGCTTCTTATTTATATATCTCTGCATCTCTCTCTCTCTCTCTCTCTCTCCCTCCTTTCTTCTTTCTCTCGCTTTCATGCTATCTCTCCCTTCTGCTTCTATCTCTCTCTCTCTCTCTCTCTCTCTCTCTCTCCCTCTCTCCCTCCCTCCCTCCCTCCCTCCTTCCCTCTCTCTCTACCTCCCTCTCTCTCTCCCTCCCTCCCTCCCTCTCCCCCTCCATCCCTCCCTCCCTCTTTCTCTCGCTTTCATCCTATCTTTCTTTTCTACTAATCTTATCGACTCTCTGCTAATTGCATTTTGTCTCTTATCGATTCCCCTTCTGTCTCTCTCCCTTCCGATATCCAATCAGAATCGTCATTAGTATATACGAATACATATTATGATGTATATATATATGTATATGTATATGTACCCAAGGTTGCGTCTATGCATGGCCCTGTGTATTAAAAGCCAATGTCCGCGGTCATGTTGTTTGTTTGTCTGTATCTGGCATTTTTGTGATGAGGATTTTGTAATCAGACAGATTACAATCATCCTCCTATACCCTATTCCGGTATCCACACATATGAACACACTCACACAGGTACACACACACACATACACATACACACACACACGCATGCACGCACACACACACACACGCGCGCGCACGCACGCACGCACGCACGCACGCACGCACGCACACACACACACACACACACACACACACACACACACACACACACACAAACACACACACACACATTCACACTCACACACACAAACACAAACACACACATACACACACACGCACAGTCGCTCACACACAAACACAAACACACACACACACACACATTTATCTCCCGTACATCCGCACAAAATACACACAGCTCAGCTACCTCTATCATCCCCTACCCCTACCCCTCTACCCCTACCCCTCTACCCCCCTACCCCTACCCCTCTACCCCCTTACCCCTACCCCCTACCCCCCTCCTCCTACCACACGCAACTGAATCTGTATCTACCTTAGTTCTTCATCCACTCATCCATTTAGCATCACCCATTTACTCATCCAGATATCCATCCGAATCCACACGGACATCCATTATTCACCTGTTCATTCATCCACTCGTTCATTGTTCATTCACCTAGCCATGAATCTACCAATCTATTCTTATCTCTACCTTTTACTCATCCACATATATCCATTCTTCCACACATCTATCCACTCACTTATCTATCCGTCCGTTCGTCTATCCATTCATTCATTCATCCATCCATCCATCCACCCATCCACCCACCCATCCATCCATCCATCCACCTACCCCCTACCCACCCACCCATCCATCCATCCATCCATCCATCCATCCATCCATCCATCCATCCACCCACCCACCCACCCACCCATCCACCCACCCATCCCTCCCTCCCTCCCTCCATCCATCCATCCACCCAAAAACCCACCTATCCATCCCTCCCTCCCTCCCTCCCTCCCTCCACCCCTCCACCCACCCATCCACCCACCCAAAAACCCACCTATCCCTCCCTCCCTCCCTCCCTCCACCCATCCACCCACCCCTCCACCCACCCATCCATCCATCCATCCATCCATCCATCTCCCCTTTCTGTCACCCAGTCGACGCGGCCGCCTCTCCCCTCAAGACAAACACAAACAGACTAATGCAATTAGAGCTAAGCTGACGAGATTCCTGGCTTCTCCCCTCTGATTATGTTATCAGAGGGGAAAGGGAGGGAGAGGATGAAGGAGGGGAGAGGGAGGGAGATATAGGGGGAAAAGGAGGAGGGAGGGGGGAGGATGAGGGAGGAAGAGGGGAAGAGGAGAGAGGGAGATGGGAAGAGGAGGGTTTAGAAAGATGGAAGGAAGGAAGGGGAAGAGGGGGGGAGGGAGAGGGAGATGAGGGAGGAGGAGGGAGAAAGGAAAGGGGGAGCAAGGGTACAGGAGAAGAGAGGGAGAGAAGTGGAGGAGGAGGCGATTGAAAGAGAGAAGGAGAAGAAGGGGGAAGGAAGGAAGAAAGGGGGAAGGGGAAATGAAAGGAAAAGAGGGGTGGAGGAATTGATTCATGACATGAATCAAAAGAGGCATACCTGATTTCTCTCTCTCTCTCTCTCTCCTTCTCTGGTCTCTCCATCCAGCTCCCTCTCCTCCTCTCCCTCTCAAGCTCCCTCTAATTCCCCCCTCCTTCTCCCTCTCCATCTCACTTTTTTTTTCTCCCGCTTCCTCTTTGTCTCCCTCCCTCCCTCCTTATCCCTCTCACTCTCCCTCTCCTTCGCCAATTCCATTTCCCTCTCTCTCTCTCGCTACTTTTCCCTCTCCCTCTCCTTTCCTCACTTTCCCTTTTCCTCTCCCTCCCTCTTTCTCTCTCCCTACCCTTCTCCCTCTCCCCCATCATCTCCCTGTATTTCTCCCATTCCCTCCCTCCCTACTTCTCCTTCTCCCTCTCCCTTTCCCTCTCCTTATCCCTCCCTCACTTCTTTCCTCCCTCTCCCACACCTTCCCTCCCTTCTTCTCTCTCTCCCTCTGCCTTTCCCTCTCCTCATCCCTCCCTCTCTACCTCCCTCCCTCTCCCACACCCTCCCTCCCTCTTTCTCCCTCCCCTCTAACTCACTCACTCTCTCTTTCCCTCTCTAACTCTCTCTCTCTTTCCCTCTCTTTCTTTCTCTTTCCCTCTAACTCTCTCTTTCTTTCCCTCTAACTCACTCACTCTCTCTCTTTCCCTCTCTCTCTCTCTCTCTCTCACTCTCTCTTTCCCTCTAACTCACTCTCTCTCTCACTCTCTCTCTCTCTCTCTTTCTCTCTTTCCCTCTGACTCTCTCTCTCTCTCTCTCTCTCTCTTTCCCTCTAACTCACTCTCTCTCTCTCACTCTCACTCTCATTTATCCTCTCACTCTCTCTCTCCCGTCAGCGAATACGAAAACAACTGAAGCAGTCCTTCCCAAAACGCGACACTGTTACCTAAGAAAGGAAACAACCGTCTATTCCTTTTCGACTTTAGCGATCAGAGGAAACGTGCGCACTCACCCATTAACAAAGCCCCACACGTGCCACTGGTTCTGGCAACAGTGAGGAGGGGAAGAGGGGAGGGGAAAGAGGGGGGGGAGAAGAACGGATGGGGGATAGGAAAACAGAGGGTGAGGAGACCGGAGAGGAGAACAAGGGGAGGTGAGGGAGAGGGAGGGGAGAGGAGAAGAACAAGGGGAGAGTAGGGGACAGAAGAAGAGTAGGTGGGGGGAGAGAAGAGAGAGGGAGGGAGAGGAGAGCAAAAGGTGGGGGGAGTAGACCTGAGAGAACAAGAAAGAGGAGGGGAGAGGAGAGGGTGGACGTGGAGGAGAGAAGAAGATGGAAATGTGTGTGAGGAAGATGTAAAGAAAATAAGAAAGGGAATGGTAATGAGGGGTGCGAAGGAAAGGAAGGGAAGTGGGGGGGGGGGGTGAAGGGCGAAAGCTGAAGATCAGTCTCTCTTTCTCTCTCCCTCTGTAACTCTCTCTCTCTTTCCCTCTAACTCACTCACTCTCTCTTTCCCTCTCTAACTCTCTCTCTCTTTCCCTCTCTTTCTTTCTCTTTCCCTCTAACTCTCTCTTTCTTTCCCTCTAACTCACTCACTCTCTCTCTTTCCCTCTCTCTCTCTCTCTCTCTCACTCTCTCTTTCCCTCTAACTCACTCTCTCTCTCACTCTCTCTCTCTCTCTCTTTCTCTCTTTCCCTCTGACTCTCTCTCTCTCTCTCTCTCTCTCTTTCCCTCTAACTCACTCTCTCTCTCTCACTCTCACTCTCATTTATCCTCTCACTCTCTCTCTCCCGTCAGCGAATACGAAAACAACTGAAGCAGTCCTTCCCAAAACGCGACACTGTTACCACAAGAAAGGAAACAACCGTCTATTCCTTTTCGACTTTAGCGATCAGAGGAAACGTGCGCACTCACCCATTAACAAAGCCCCACACGTGCCACTGGTTCTGGCAACAGTGGTGCCTATTCCTGTCCTGTGGCCGAGCACTTGTCAACATTCTGTCACATGATTATATGTGTTTATGCTCGTTAATCCACGCATATTTGTACGAATGTTTATATATTACAGGATGAAGTGTATCCTATTCACATACAGATTAAATGGATGTAGTTAGAAATTGTATGGTATCAGAGCGAAAAAATAAAGAGTTTTTTTACCACATTTGATGAGAAAGGTAAGTTTAAATTTAGCTGAACTTTAGGATTTGAAATAGATAAATAAATAAATAAATAAAAATAGGTTGAAAAAAAAATTATATATATTCTTATGAGATGCGGAGTTTCTCATAAACAAACACTTTTCTGGAATAGAGGGGAGGGGGGGGGTTGATCACCTTATGCCCTATCATAATGCTATTTTGGAGGCATTTATCATGCACCACACTTGTCATGTGAGGCTTTATTGAAGGCTTGTGAATCACCATATTAATGGTTGTGATCTGAACCTTCCACTTCTGCAGAATTAGTTTGGATAATCATGTTTTAATTAAACATGGTTTTCTGAGAAGCCTGTCTGGTGCTGGCAACTGAACACAGGAAGCTGTGGACTTGACTGGTGGGGTGTGGATATATATATATGTGTGTGTGTATGTGTGTGTGTGGGACCCCTCCGCCCAACACACGCACATACAAACACACGCACAAACATACATACACATACACATCTCACACACACACGCGCGCGCGCACACACATACACACACATATATATACATGTGCATGTATATATGTATATATATACATGTATAAGTATATATATATGTATATATACATATATGTATATGTATTTGTATATGTATGTATAGATCCATATATATTCATATATATATATATATATATATATAT
The DNA here is from genome assembly GCA_017312705.2 of Penaeus japonicus. Classification (NCBI taxonomy): domain Eukaryota; kingdom Metazoa; phylum Arthropoda; class Malacostraca; order Decapoda; family Penaeidae; genus Penaeus; species Penaeus japonicus. The sequence goes on from BOPN01002470.1 coordinate 43,775, forward strand.
ATATATATATATATATATATATATATATCTACACGCACTCCTCAACAGGGTCAAAGACCAGATAAGATATTTCTGAAAAAAAAAAAATTAGCCAAATGCGAAATTTATACAGATGATTACACCCCCCCCCCCCACCCCCGGCCGCCTCCCTCCCTCTCTCCTACCCTTCACCTCCCCCCTCTTTCCCCTATCCCCCCCCTTCCCTCCCCCACGAATACCCTCCTTCTCCTCCCCTCCCCACCCTCTTTCTCATACCCCACCCACCCCCACCTCCCCCCCTCAACCCACGTGACATTACCGTTGAGTTTCGCCTTAAAACTGTAACCTTTATTACGAATTCTTTTCTTCAGAACGCGGGCTTTCTTCGTAATAATAAGGATGATGATGATAATTATGTTATCCATACGGCCTTTCTTTGTAATAATAATGGCAATGATAATGATAACTGGGTAATGATGATGATAATTATCCACATGGCCTTTCTTTGTAATAATAATGGTAATGATAATGATAACTGGGTAATGATGATAATTATCCACATGGCCTTTCTTTGTAATAATAATGACAATAATAATGATAACTGGGTAATAATGAGGATAATTATCCATACGGCCGTTCCATTTCCTGTTCTATTTTATGTTTATTTTAATTTCATGACTATGCATTGACGATTTTTTTTAAAATTTGTATTGTTTCATTCTGTAATTTTCTAATGTCACTTAATCTACTTACCTTCAATATCATTCATATTCCACACACATACACATACACACACACACACACACACACACACACATATATATATATATATATATATATATATATATATATATATTTTTTTTTTTTTTTTTTTTTTTTATTTTTTTTTTTTTATTATTTTTTTCCCTCACCTTTGTTCATTCATTTTCTACTCTCTAATTTGTCTGATGAATAATTTTCTAGTTCATTTTATCTATTCTTATATCTCTTAAACTATTCATCTGTTTTATAGGCTTGTATTTTTCCATAGATATTTTTCATTTATACTATTTCAACGATAGAATCTATTCTTATTTTATATCTAAATATTACCATATACACACAATTTAACAAACACATCCTGATTATATTTAGCATTATAATATATTTATATATTCATTTCATCTTGACATCATATCTACTATAATATTTACATCATTTTTCAGATCATTGTTATCATAATTATCAATATATCATCATTATTTGTT
>BOPN01002470.1:55000-60000 GCA_017312705.2 Penaeus japonicus
AAAGGGAAGGATGAGAGAGGAAGGTGAAATGAGGGTAAGAGAGAAAGGCAAGGATGAGAGAGGAAGGTGAAATGAGGGTAAGAGAGAAAGGGAAGGATGAGAGAGGAAGGTGAAATGAGGGTAAGAGAGAAAGGGAAGGATGAGAGAGGAAGGTGAAATGAGGGTAAGAGAGAAGGCAAGGATGAGAGAGAAAGGTGAAATGAGGGTAAGGGAGAAAGGAAAGGATGAGAGAGGAAGGCGAAATGAGGGCAAGAGAGAAGGTAAGGATGAGAAAGGAAGGTGAAATGAGGGTAAGAGAGAAAGGAAAGGATGAGAAAGGAAGGTGAAATGAGGGTAAGAGAGAAGGTAAGGATGAGAGAGGAAGGTGAAATGAGGGTAAGAGAGAAAGGGAAGGATGAGAGAAGAAGATAAAATGAGGGTAAGAGAGAAAGAGAAGGATGAGAGAGGAAGGTGAAATGAGGGTAAGAGAGAAAGGCAAGGATGAGAAAGGAAGGTGAAATGAGGGTAAGAGAGAAAGGGAAGGATGAGAGAAGAAGATAAAATGAGGGTAAGAGAGAAAGGCAAGGATGAGAGAAGAAGATAAAATGAGGGTAAGAGAGAAAGGAAAGGATGAGAAAGGAAGGTGAAATGAGGGTAAGAGAGAAAGGCAAGGATGAGAGAAGAAGATAAAATGAGGGTAAGAGAGAAAGAGAAGGATGAGAGAGGAAGGTGAAATGAGGGTAAGAGAGAAGGCAAGGATGAGAAAGGAAGGTGAAATGAGGGTAAGAGAGAAAGGAAGTGATGAGAGAAGAAGATAAAATGAGGGTAAGAGAGAAAGGCAAGGATGAGAGAGGAAGATAAAATGAGTAAGTGTAAGAGAGAAAGGAAAGGATGAGAGAGGAAGGTGAAATGAGGGTAAGAGAGAAAGGGAAGGATGAGAAAGGAAGGTGAAATGAGGGTAAGAGAGAGTGCAGGATGAGAAGGGAAAGTGAAATGAGGGTAAGAGAGAAGGTAAGGATGAGAAAGGAAGGTGAAATGAGGGTAAGAGAGAAAGGTAAGGATGAGAAGGGAAAGTGAAATGAGGGTAAGAGAGAAGGTAAGGATGAGAGAGGAAGGTGAAATGAGGGTAAGAGAGAAGGTAAGGATGAGAAGGGAAGGTGAAATGAGGGTAAGAGAGAAAGGTAAGGATGAGAAAGGAAGGTGAAATGAGGGTAAGAGAGAAAGGTAAGGATGAGAAGGGAAAGTGAAATGAGGGTAAGAGAGAGTGTGTAAGGATGAGAGAGGAAGGTGAAATGAGGGTAAGAGAGAAGGTAAGGATGAGAGAGGAAGGTGAAATGAGGGTAAGAGAGAAGGTAAGGATGAGAAAGGAAGGTGAAATGAGGGTAAGAGAGAAAGGTAAGGATGAGAAGGGAAGGTGAAATGAGGGCAGAGAGAAAAGGGAAGGATGAGAGAGGAAGGTGAAATGAGGGTAAGAGAGAAAGATAAGAATGAGAGGGGAAGGTGAAATGAGGGTAAGAGAGAAAGGCAAGGATGAGAAAGGAAGGTGAAATGAGGGTAAGAGAGAAAGGTAAGGACGATAAGGGAAGGTGAAATGAGGGTAAGAGAGAAAGGCAAGGATAAGAGAGGAAGGTGAAATGAGGGTAAGAGAGAAAGGCAAGGATGAGAAAGGAAGGTGAAATGAGGGTAAGAGAGAAAGGCAAGGATGAGAAAGGAAGGTGAAATGAGGGTAAGAGAGAAAGGCAAGGATGAGAGAAGAAGATAAAATGAGGGTAAGAGAGAAAGGCAAGGATGAGAGAGGAAGGTGAAATGAGGGTAAGAGAGAAAGGTAAGGATGAGAGAAGAAGATAAAATGAGGGTGAGAGAGAAAGGGAAGGATGAGAAAGGAAGGTGAAATGAGGGTAAGAGAGAAAGGCAAGGATGAGAAAGGAAGGTGAAATGAGGGTAAGAGAGAAGGTAAGGATGAGAAAGGAAGGTGAAATGAGGGTAAGAGAGAAAGGCAAGGATGAGAAAGGAAGGTGAAATGAGGGTAAGAGAGAAAGGCAAGGATGAGAAAGGAAGATAAAATGAGGGTAAGAGAGAAAGGCAAGGATGAGAGAGGAAGGTGAAATGAGGGTAAGAGAGAAGGTAAGGATGAGAAAGGAAGGTGAAATGAGGGTAAGTGAGAAAGGGAAGGATGAGAGAAGAAGATAAAATGAGGGTGAGAGAGAAAGGGAAGGATGAGAAAGGAAGGTGAAATGAGGGTAAGAGAGAAAGGCAAGGATGAGAAGGGAAGGTGAAATGAGGGTAAGAGAGAAAGGGAAGATGAGAGAAGAAGATAAAAAGAGGGTAAGAGAGAAAGGAAAGGATGAGAGAGGAAGGTGAAATGAGGGTAAGGGAGAAAGGGAAGGATGAGAGAAGAAGATAAAATGAGGGTAAGAGAGAAAGGGAAGATGAGAGAAGAAGATAAAATGAGGGTAAGAGAGAAAGGGAAGATGAGAGAAGAAGATAAAAAGAGGGTAAGAGAGAAAGGCAAGGATGAGAGAGGAAGGTGAAATGAGGGTAAGAGAGAAAGGGAAGGATGAGAGAAGAAGATAAAATGAGGGTAAGAGAGAAAGGGAAGGATGAGAAGGGAAGGTGAAATGAGGGTAAGAGAGAAAGATAAGAATGAAAGGGGAAGATGAAATAAGGGTAAGCGAGAAAGACAAAAATGAAAGGGGAAGATAAAATGAGGGTAAGAGAGGAGACGAAGATAGGCAAGTCCATATGGATGGATAGGGATGGATCTGAAAGATAAGCAACCTCGTCCACAGGGCCGCTCCGTGTGAGAGGAGCTGCAACAGGGTGCAACAAGAGCTTCTCTGTTGAGCAACGATGATTTCAAGGAGCGGCAGCCGCCAACTGTGTCTCCTAGGCGTAATTGAGGGAGAGGGGAGGGAGAGGGAGAGGGAGAGGGAGAGGGAGAGGGAGAGGGAGAGGGAGAGGGAGAGGGAGAGGGAGAGGGAGAGGGAGAGGGAGAGGGAGAGGGAGAGGGAGAGGGAGAGGGAGAGGGAGAGGGAGAGGGAGAGGGAGAGGGAGAGGGAGAGGGAGAGGGAGAGGGAGAGGGAGAGGGAGAGGGAGAGGGAGAGGGAGAGGGAGAGGGAGAGGGAGAGGGAGAGGGAGAGGGAGAGGGAGAGGGAGAGGGAGAGGGAGAGGGAGAGGGAGAGGGAGAGGGAGAGGGAGAGGGAGAGGGAGAGGGAGAGGGAGAGGGAGAGGGAGAGGGAGAGGGAGAGGGAGAGGGAGAGGGAGAGGGAGAGGGAGAGGGAGAGGGAGAGGGAGAGGGAGAGGGAGAGGGAGAGGGAGAGGGAGAGGGAGAGGGAGAGGGAGAGGGAGAGGGAGAGGGAGAGGGAGAGGGAGAGGGAGAGGGAGAGGGAGAGGGAGAGGGAGAGGGAGAGGGAGAGGGAGAGGGAGAGGGAGAGGGAGAGGGAGAGGGAGAGGGAGAGGGAGAGGGAGAGGGAGAGGGAGAGGGAGAGGGAGAGGGAGAGGGAGAGGGAGAGGGAGAGGGAGAGGGAGAGGGAGAGGGAGAGGGAGAGGGAGAGGGAGAGGGAGAGGGAGAGGGAGAGGGAGAGGGAGAGGGAGAGGGAGAGGGAGAGGGAGAGGGAGAGGGAGAGGGAGAGGGAGAGGGAGAGGGAGAGGGAGAGGGAGAGGGAGAGGGAGAGGGAGAGGGAGAGGGAGAGGGAGAGGGAGAGGGAGAGGGAGAGGGAGAGGGAGAGGGAGAGGGAGAGGGAGAGGGAGAGGGAGAGGGAGAGGGAGAGGGAGAGGGAGAGGGAGAGGGAGAGGGAGAGGGAGAGGGAGAGGGAGAGGGAGAGGGAGAGGGAGAGGGAGAGGGAGAGGGAGAGGGAGAGGGAGAGGGAGAGGGAGAGGGAGAGGGAGAGGGAGAGGGAGAGGGAGAGGGAGAGGGAGAGGGAGAGGGAGAGGGAGAGGGAGAGGGAGAGGGAGAGGGAGAGGGAGAGGGAGAGGGAGAGGGAGAGGGAGAGGGAGAGGGAGAGGGAGAGGGAGAGGGAGAGGGAGAGGGAGAGGGAGAGGGAGAGGGAGAGGGAGAGGGAGAGGGAGAGGGAGAGGGAGAGGGAGAGGGAGAGGGAGAGGGAGAGGGAGAGGGAGAGGGAGAGGGAGAGGGAGAGGGAGAGGGAGAGGGAGAGGGAGAGGGAGAGGGAGAGGGAGAGGGAGAGGGAGAGGGAGAGGGAGAGGGAGAGGGAGAGGGAGAGGGAGAGGGAGAGGGAGAGGGAGAGGGAGAGGGAGAGGGAGAGGGAGAGGGAGAGGGAGAGGGAGAGGGAGAGGGAGAGGGAGAGGGAGAGGGAGAGGGAGAGGGAGAGGGAGAGGGAGAGGGAGAGGGAGAGGGAGAGGGAGAGGGAGAGGGAGAGGGAGAGGGAGAGGGAGAGGGAGAGGGAGAGGGAGAGGGAGAGGGAGAGGGAGAGGGAGAGGGAGAGGGAGAGGGAGAGGGAGAGGGAGAGGGAGAGGGAGAGGGAGAGGGAGAGGGAGAGGGAGAGGGAGAGGGAGAGGGAGAGGGAGAGGGAGAGGGAGAGGGAGAGGGAGAGGGAGAGGGAGAGGGAGAGGGAGAGGGAGAGGGAGAGGGAGAGGGAGAGGGAGAGGGAGAGGGAGAGGGAGAGGGAGAGGGAGAGGGAGAGGGAGAGGGAGAGGGAGAGGGAGAGGGAGAGGGAGAGGGAGAGGGAGAGGGAGAGGGAGAGGGAGAGGGAGAGGGAGAGGGAGAGGGAGAGGGAGAGGGAGAGGGAGAGGGAGAGGGAGAGGGAGAGGGAGAGGGAGAGGGAGAGGGAGAGGGAGAGGGAGAGGGAGAGGGAGAGGGAGAGGGAGAGGGAGAGGGAGAGGGAGAGGGAGAGGGAGAGGGAGAGGGAGAGGGAGAGGGAGAGGGAGAGGGAGAGGGAGAGGGAGAGGGAGAGGGAGAGGGAGAGGGAGAGGGAGAGGGAGAGGGAGAGGGAGAGGGAGAGGGAGAGGGAGAGGGAGAGGGAGAGGGAGAGGGAGAGGGAGAGGGAGAGGGAGAGGGAGAGGGA
>BOPN01002470.1:87500-90000 GCA_017312705.2 Penaeus japonicus
TAAATAATAGTATAAATAAATAGACATAAATAAATGAAATAGCGTGTAAATAAAATAATAAATAAATAGTAAATAATGGTATAAAAAATAGTAAAATATGGGGTAAATAAATAAAATATATGATATTAGTAAATAATAAAAAAGTAAATATGTAAATAATAAATAAAATAGTAAAAATAATGGTACAAAATAAATAAATATTGACAATAAATAAGAGCAGCGATATTATTAATAATAAATAAATAAATAAATAAATAAAAAATAAAAATAATAAATAAATAAATAAATAATAAAATAAATAAATAAAAATAATAAATAAATATAATAATAATTTTAGTAAATAAAATAATTAATAAATAAAAATATATATTAAATAAAAGTAATAGACATGTTTAAAAATATCATTTAAATAAATAAAAAATAATTTAAAATAAATAATAATATTATAAATAAATAAAAATAATGCATTTAAATAAATAAATAATAATTTTAAAATAAATATATAATTTAAATAAATAAAATTAATAGATTTTAATAAATAAAACCTTAATCATAAGTAAATATTAATTTTAATACTTATTTAATAGATAAAATATTTAAATATTTAAAAAAATAAAAAAATAATAATAATAAATAAAAATAAATAAATAAATAAATAATAAAATAAATAAATAAATAATAATAAATAAATAAATAATAATAATAAATAATAATAATGATAAATAATAATTTTAAAATAATAATATAAATAAATAAAAAAATAATAAATAAATAAATAAAATAATAATAATAATAAATGTCATCATCATCATATACATCATCATCATCTTTCATCATCATATCATTTATAATATAACCTTTCATTTAAATAAATAATATCTTTTAAATAAATAAATAATAACAATAAATAAATGTCATTTAAATAAATAATGTCATTTAAACTCATCATCTCCTTCCTCCTCCCTCTCCTTCCTCCTCCCTCTCCTTCCTCCTCCCTCTCCTTCCTCCTCCCTCTCCCTCCTCCTCCCTCTCCCTCCTCCTCCCTCTCCTTCCTCCTCCCTCTCCCTCCTCCTCCCTCTCCCTCCTCCTCCCTCTCCTTCCTCCTCCCTCTCCTTCCTCCTCCCTTTCCTATCTCCTCCCTCTCCCTCCTCCTCCCTCTCCCTCCTCCTCCCTCTCCTTCCTCCTCCCTCTCCTTCCTCCTCCCTCTCCTTCCTCCTCCCTCTCCCTCCCTCCTCCCTCTCCCTCTCCCCCTCCCTCTCCCTCCCCCTCCCCCTCTCCCTCTCCTTCCCTCCTTCTCCCTCTCCTTCCTCCTCCCTTTCCTATCTCCTCCCTCTCCTTCTCCCACCTTCTCCTTCCTCTTCCCACTCTTCCCTCCTCCCTCTCTTTCCTCCTCCCTCTCCCTCCTCCTCCCTCTCCCTCCTCCTCCCTCTCCTTCCTCCTCCCTCTCCTTCCTCCTCCCTCTCCTTCCTCCTCCCTCTCCTTCCTCCTCCCTCTCCTTCCTCCTCCCTCTCCTTCCTCCTCCCTCTCCTTCCTCCTCCCTCTCCTTCCTCCTCCCTCTCCTTCCTCCTCCATCTCCTTCCTCCTCCCTTTCCTATCTCCTCCCTCTCCTTCTCCCACCTTCTCCTTCCTCTTCCCACTCTTCCCTCCTCCCTCTCTTTCCTCCTCCCTCTCCTTCTCCCTCCTTATAGCCCCCAACTCTTTCTCCTCCCAATGCCCTCTTCCCTTCCCCTCCCCATCCCTCCCCACCTCCACCCCCTCTCCCTCTACCCTCCCCACTCCCTCTCTCTCTCCCTATCCCCTCCCAACCACCACCTCCACCCCCTCTCCTACCCCCTCCTCCACCCCCTCTACCCCTCTCCTCACCTCCACCTCCTCTCCCCTCTCCCCACCTCCACCTCCACCCCCTCTCCTCCACCTCCACCCCTCTCCCTCTACCCCTCTCCCCTCCCCCACCTTTCCCACCTCCACCCCCTCTCCCCTCTCCACCACCTTTCCACAACGCCACACCCTGTTCCCTCTCGCCAGAAGTAAAGGCAATGCAACGTCACCCAGTGTTATCACAGGTAAAAGCTCGGTCGGGGGGAGAGAGGGGGACCGGGCGAGGGTCCACCGTGGGGGGGGGGGGATACGTAAGAGTCAGAAGAAAAAAATGTTTAGTGGTGATGTAAAGAAGGAGAGGGTGAAGGAGAGGGAGAGGGAGAGAGAGGAGAATGAGAGATTGAGTGTTTGGTTGAGAGAGAGAAAGAGACTTTTTAATTTGATATTTTTATTGAGACGTGAAGTTACGTCACAAAAGGATGAGATAAGAGAGAGAGAGAGAGAGAGAGAGAGAGAGAGAGAGAGAGAGAGAGAGAGAGAGAGAGAGAGAGAGAGAGAGAGAGAGAGAGAGAGAGAGAGAGAGAGAGAGAGAGAGAGAGAAAGTTATAGAGAGAGAGAAAGATAGAGAAAGAGAGAGAAAGAAAGAGTTAGAAAAAGATAGAGAGAAAGATAGAAAGATAGA
>BOPN01002470.1:105000-120000 GCA_017312705.2 Penaeus japonicus
CTCTCTCTCTCTCTCTCTCTCTCTCTCTCTATATATATATATATATATATATATATATATATATATATATATATATATATATATATATATGACTAATTATACACACAGACACCAACTTCTTGCCCTCTTTCTCTGACAAATCGACAGATATAGACAAGAACAAGAGAAACGACAAGCAAGTAAAAGAGTAAAATCGGAAAAGTGTCAAGTAAAGTAAAGCTCAAAAGTTCAACAGCAAAGAAAGCGAGAGAAAAGGTTAAAACGTCAAAAAAACGGAAGAGCGACACCAAAATAAATCTGAAGAATAAGGCAAGAGACAGAAGAATAGAGTGAAAATATTGGAAAGGGAAGATTTCACTGTGTTATTTCTTCTTTCCTTTTCCCTACTTCCCTTCTTCTGTCCCACCCCTCCCCTTATTTCCTCTTTTCATCCCTCTCAACCCTCTTCCCTCCTCTCTCCTTCCTTCCTCCTTTCCCCCTCCCATAAGTTTTTTTCAGTGCGCTTCCCTCCTTCCTCTCTTCCCTCCTCCTTTCCTCCTCTTTCCCTCCTCTCTCCCTCCCTCTCCCTTCCATCCTTTCTCCTTCCTCTCTCTCTCCATCCCCTCTTCCTCTTCCCTCTAAACCTACCCCTTCCCTCTTCCCTCTCTCCCACCTCTCTTCCTTCCCTCATTTCTCACTTCCCATCTCTCCTTCCTCCATCCCCTTCCTCTTTCCTCCCCCTTCCCTCCTTTCTCCTTCCTCCCTCTCCCTTCCATTATCCCTCCCCCTTGGTTCTCCTCCCTGCCTCCCACTCCTCCCCATACCCTACCCCCCTTCCCTCTCTCTCCCTATACCCCAGTCTCATTCACCCCCCCCCCCTCTACCCCCAAGGCCACCGCCCGAAGATCCCTAATCTTCCCTTATTATTTGACCTTAAATCCATCGCTCTTCCTCCCTCCACCCACCCTCCCACCGTGTTCCCACCCCTTCCTCACCCCCTTTCTTCCTCATACTTATCCCCCCTCCTCCTCCTCTTCCTCCTCCTCCTTCTCCTCCTTCCCATCCCTCCCTCTCCCCACCTCCTCCTTCCCTCCCTCCCACCCCCTCATTCCCGTCCCTCCCTCCCTCCTTCCCTCCCTCCCATCACCCCCAACCCTTCACCCTACTCCCCACCCTCCCTCCCTCTACCTCCTCCCATCCCTCCCTCCCTCCCTCTCCCTCTCACCTCCCTCCCATCACCCCCACCTCCTCCCACCCTCAATCTCTCCCTCCCTCCCCACCTCTTCCCATCCCTTCCTTCCCCATCTCTCCCTCCCCGTCCCCCCCCCCCTCCCACCCCCTCCCAGGACGGGGATGACGTCACCCTTAACCGCCGTGGCATCTCGCGGGCCGAGTCGTCTGGGGGACACTTAAGTGGTCCCGATCCCTCGATCCCCCGATCCCCTTTCGAGGGTGATCGACCCCCCCCCCCTTCCTTCGCCTTCCAACCCCTCTTTGTTTGTTTTAGTTTTTATCTTACCTTTTGTGATGTTTTTTTTTTTTTTTTTTTTTTTGAGAGAGAGAGAGAGAGAGTGTGTGTGTGTCTCTTTGTTATGAGGGGGAGGGAGGTAGGGGGAGGGAGGGAGGGGGAAGGAGGGAAGGAGGGAAGGAGGGAAGGAGTGGAGGGAGGGAGGGGGTGGGAGGGGGAGGGAAGGAGGGAAGGAGAGGAAGGAGGGAAGGAGTGGAGGGAAGGAGGGAGAGGGAGGGAAGGAGGGAAGGAGGGAAGGAGTGGAGGGAGGGAAGGAGGGAAGGAGGGAAGGAGGGAGAGGGAGGGAAGGAGGGGGAGGGGAGGGGGAACGGGAGGGAGGAGGTTGCATGTAGAGTGAGAGTTTTCGATCAATTTTCTTTTTTTTCTCCTTCCCGTCCTCGTTTCTTCTATGGTTGGCTCACTAGTTCTTCCTTTTGTCTCTTTTATTGCGAAGGAGAGGTGGGGGGGAGGGGAGGGGATGGGACGCCTTTGTGGGTGGGAATAAACCTCCTTCTCCTTCTTCTTCTTCTTCTTCTTTTCTTTTTTCTTCTTCTTTTGCTTCTCCTTCGTTTTTTTTTCTCCTTCTACTTCTCCTTCTTATATTTTGTTCCCCTTCTTCTCCTTCTTATTATTTTTGTTTCCCTTCTCCCTCTTCTTCATGTTCTTCTTCTCCTCCTTTCTTTTCTCCTCCTTCCTCTTCTTGTTGTGGTTCTTCTCCTCTCCCTCCTTCTCCTTACCAAACATGGCAATGTGTCAAAGTCCCTCGTAGTGTGTCGTTAGCAGTGATAGGCGCTATGTGGTATGTGGCAACTGCTTGCTACTGAAATTTGAAGCGTAGGTTTAGTTATGCTGTGTGACAAACTTCTCTGTCTCTCTCTGTCGGGCAGTCTGTTTGTTTGTCTGCCTGCCTGTCTGCTCTCTGTCTCTGTCTCTGTTTCTGTCTCTGTCTCTGTTTCTGTCTCTGTCTCTCTGTCTCTGTCTCTGTCTCTCTCTCTCTCTTCTTCTTTCTTTCTTTCTTTCTCTGACTCACTCATTCTCCACTAATTCTCTCTCTCTCTCTCTCTCTCTCTCTCTCTCTCTCTCTCTCTCTCTCTCTCTCTCTCTCTCTCTCTCTCTCTCTCTCTCTCTCTCTCTCCCCTCTCCCCCTCCCCCTCTCTCTCTCTCTCTCTCTCTCTCTCTCTCTCTCTCTCTCTCTCTCTCTCTCTCTCTCTCTCTCTCTCTCTCTCTCTCTCTCTCTCTCTCTCTCTCTCTCTCTCTCTCTCTCTCTCTCTCTCTCTCTCTCTCTCTCTCTCTCTCTCTCTCTCTCTCTCTCTCTCTCTCTCTCTCTCTCTCTCTCTCTTCTTCCTTCTTTCTTTCTTTCTCTGACTCACTCATTCTCCACTAATTCTCTCTCTCTCCCTCTTTCTCTCTCTCTCTCCCTGCCTCTCTCTCTCTCTCTCTCTCTCTCTCTCTCTCTCTCTCTCTCTCTCTCTCTCTCTCTCTCTCTCTCTCTCTCTCTCTCTCTCTCTCTCTCTCTCTCTCTCTCTCTCTCTCTCTCTCTCTCTCTCTCTCTCTCTCTCTCTCTGTTAAACTTGATCCATTGCAATGAACGGAAACGTTTTGTCCTTTCCTTTGCTCTTCCTGTAAGAATTAAGACACGCTATATTATGACATAGAAATGTACAATTACGTGAATTAGTCGTTTAAGAATGTCTACATTGAAAGACTACAGACAACTAAGGAAATTCCGAAGTCTATACATTACTTAGCCAGCCTAGCCTGAACTTTACTAGCTTTGTTAAGCCTACCCTTCTTTTAACCTAACCTAACGGATTTTGCAGTCATGTTTCAACGAATAAATGAATAGATAAACAGATACAGAAAAAAAATACAAGGATAAGTAATAAGGACACAGCAAAAGTAAAATAACAAAAAAACACAGCTTTTGGGATTTCCCTACATGAGAATTAACCTAAACGTATATTAACACTTTGAGCAAAAAAAACACTGCCATTTTGACATACGCAAATAAGTGTATAGGAAAGAAAGATTTCTCACAAGACCAATTTAAGTTAAAAAGATGAGATAGTTTCTGTTGATGTGTATATATATATATATATATATTATATATATATATATATATATATATATATATATATATATTTTTTTTTTTTTTTTTTTTTTTTTTTTTTTTTTTTTTTATACAAGGGTGCTTAAAGTTGCCTGCATGAGAGCTGAGTAAACCACATTCTTTTCCTACCTGCATGGTACTCGCCAAGCCTCCAGCTACCAAAGCCCACAGTCATGCATGATTCATTCTCAGCCAGGAAGGAAACTGAAACTACGCTGGATGAATCGGATAATTGTCCGCGTTACAGTAACATATGTCACAATGGCGGGCGGTCCTCCATTGAAAGAAATGAAAATGAAAATAAAAAGGAAAAAAGATGTATGTTATAACGACTGTCTGGCGGTTATCTGATGCCCAGGAATGATCATGTTTTGTGCATGTTTCTTAGAACTTACTGTACAGGATAAACAGAAGGGCTTTTTTTTTTTTTTTCATTTTTTTTTTTTTTTGATATTGTAAAAAATGTTCCTTCTCGGAATACAGTGAACAAGGCATTTAATTCTTTCGTTTAACCGGCCGTGGTTGAAGTACAGCGCACACACACACACACACACATACACATGCGCACACACACGCACACACACACACACACATATACACACGCACACACACATCCACATACACACTCATATGTATATTTATATATATAGATAGATAAAGATCGATAGATAGATAGACACACACACACGCATACACACACACACGCACACACACACACACACAAACACACTGCATATATACACACACCACACTCCTCCTTCACCCCCCCCCTCCTTTTTTTCTCTCTTCCTTTCCCAGCTTATCACAACAAAATACCCTCCCCCCCCCCTTCCCCCTGCCCTGAGTGTAAGCGAACCGAAATCCCTTAAATAATTATTCACACACACGTTGTAATCAAGATACAAAACTCTTCAGTTCTGACGTTTCCAGATCGTTTTTTTTTTTTATTTCTTAAGATATATATATATATATATACAAAAAAAGACTACTGGAAGAAGAAAAAAAGAATTCTGACATATCTTTTGCGGTGATAAATAATCTGAATATAGGATAAAAATAATTATCAACGTAATTCCCATATTCACTCATCATTAATCCATCAATCTATCACCTAAGACCATCACTGAATCAATTTCTCAATAATTTAAACCATCCAAACATAATTTTTATTTTTTATCGAAGTCTCACCTCCAACCCACACCTCGCCCGTTTATGATCCCATTTTCTTTACGACCACGTGAACGACCCTCAGTAGTGGACCATATAAGGCTTAAGAGCGCTAGTAAATCTCCGGGATTTTCGCCTCTACTTCCCCGTAACGGTATATTAAGAGTTATGTGTATTTAGACTTTAATAAGAAAGAAAAAAAATGTGGAAGAATAGGGAAAATCTATTTTTGCGATTTGTTTATCAGTATTATTACTACACACACACGAATATATATATATATATATATATATATATATATATATATATATATATATATACAGTATATATAATATATATATATATATGTCATCATTATCATTATTGTCACTATAATTCCTTATCATTACTATCACTATTACTATTACAACGGTGTGAGTTATCCACATTATCATAATATTTATATTATAGTATAACTATTTTTTATCAATATCATCATTATCATTATTATTATTTGTAGTGGTATTAGTAGTATCACTATTAACATTATTGATATTATTATTGTTACTGATATCATTATCATGATTAAAATTATTTTGTTATCATTATGATAGTCATTATTATCATAATTGTTATCATTAATATTATCATTATTACTATTATCATCATCACTATCATTATCATACTATCATCATATTATCATTGTTATCGGCATCATTATTACGGCAAAGAAAAATAAAAGGAAAACGAAATAGCAAAGGGGAAGGTAGGGAGGGAGGAAGAGGAGGAGGAAGGAGAAAAGGATGAGAAAGAGACGGAGAAAGAGAGCAAAAATAAAGGATATGATGAAGGGAGAGATAGGGAGACAGACATACAGAAGGCTTATGAGAGAGAGAAAGAAAGAGAGAGAGAGAGAGAGAGAGAGAGAGAGAGAGAGAGAGAGAGAGAGAGAGAGAGAGAGAGAGAGAGAGAGAGAGAGAGAGAAAGATAGAAAGAGAGAAAGAGTAGGAGATATAAGGAAGAGTGAAAGATATTATAGGGGGAAAACAATAGTAAGTGAAGGTAAGAAAAAAAAAGGAAAGCAAAAGGGATAAACAGATTATAGCGAATTGTAGAGACAGAGAGGAGAAAATAATGTACAAGAGAGAGTGAAAGACACAAGGAAAAAGGTTGAGAGAGAAAATCATGGGCGTAATTTCATTCAAATAAGAGAAATGTTATATTAAAGACGTTAGTGGAAATAGTCGATGTTAGTATACAAGACACATTTCCCTTAGTCTTAATATTCCCGTGGCCACTTAACCGCTTTATTTTTTTCTTTGTCAAATAGTTAAGTAGTATTGGAAATGCATTAGCAAAACTTATTCGAGTCATGAGTGTTTCCCAAACCTGTGAGTTTCCTTTCCTTGAAAATTCCTTTCCCCTGAGATTTACTTCCCTGAAAATTTCTTCGCAGATTTTTTTTCTTTTCTTTTCTTGAGACCCCCTTCGAAAGGAATTCTTCGTTCATTTTCTTTTTAAGTCTTCTTTCACTGGGCTCCCTATGCACTCTGTTATATATGCAGGGCAGCCTAATACTTTCTTTCAAGTTTATGTGGGCTGTGTATGATATATATATATATATATATATATATATATATATATATATATATATATATATATATATATATATATATATGTGTGTGTGTGTGTGTGTGTGTGTGTGTGTGTGTGTGTGTGTGTGTGTGTGTGTGTGTGTGTGTGTGTGTGTGTGTGTATGTAAATATGATATACGTATATCCATACACACAAATACACAACCAGCACATTTTGACCGCCTGTCCGACTGCCTGACCTTATACCCATAGAAGTCCAGACGTATTTCAATTCGGAGCGACGGGGCGGCACTCGGAGAGCACCCAAGCGGCTTTGCCACGTAAGTGCTGAGGCTTTAAGTGCTCCAGTTGCCCAGGTCTACGGAACTGACGAGGTCCCCCTTCAGAGTAATTAATACCTGCCAGATTCGGAGTCTTGCCCTTCAGCAGGCTGGAATCCTCAACGACCAGACCAGAGGACGGACGCGAGGTGATCACATCCAGACCATAGGAGACCGGGGAGCCAAGTAACATCAGCTTGGTCCTGCTACCTTCCTTTGGTCTGAATTCAGGTGATGTCCTTAGTTTCCCGGAGGATGTATCAAAGTGGTTGGATCTTTGGGGACAATAATCATGGCCCCCATCTTTACAGGACCTGACATGCAGGGGGACCTTCTGGTGTTGTCTCAATGGCCCTCGGGTTTTGCTGGGACCATAAAGTGGATCCTTCGGTTTCAGGGCTCCGGACACTCTCCGTTGTCGTTTCTGGGTGGAGAGTTTTGTCCCTAGGAGCACCGTGAGGTTCGAGGGTGACAGTCATAGCCGTGTCCATGCGTGAGACGTCAGACAACAGGTTTGCCAATAGGTTTGGTTTAAGGTTTACTCTCCACAAAAGGAGCATATCATTCACCCTCCCCCCCTCCTCACGCTCCCCTCCCACCATGGAGTCCGACGAAAGGGAGCTAAACGTCAGAAAAGATTCCTCTGACAACCACAGGGATAACGGGAAAGTACACTCCGCCACCTTATGCTCATGCCGGTCATGCAGCGACCGCTTGACCCTAGCCTAGCCCAGAAGACCAGCCGATTGACCTGACCGACACGGGATCAGGCCGCACGTCTTGCCAGAATAAGGGACAGACGAGGCATGTTGCTAGCCGCAGGGATGCCACGCACGGCATTACTTAACCTGCTATCTCCTAGCTCGCAGGGATGCCACGCACGGCATTACTTAACCTTCTGTCTCCTAGCTCGCAGGGATGCCACGCACGGCGAACATACGGACAGGTGAAGAACTACCCGGTGGGAGGTCCAGTGAGACGTGCGACCCCATTTACTGGATCGCACTGATGGAACTATTGGGTCACCCCCCCCCAAGGGAATGGGACAGGGGCGAAACACACCCGACGAGAGGGGGAAGGATTACTAGCTCCCAAAACACCACAAGGAGGTTCCTCTCGCGGCCTTTCGATCTCGATTTCATTCATATATACTCATTCACATACACATATATGTGTGTTTATCTTAGTAATTATGGCTCAAAATACTCCCTTACCTTCTGTGTTCTAATGACATTTTAGTAGCTCATATACGCCGATACGTTTAATCAGAGATAGTTATGTTACTACTGCATTGGTTCAACGTCCATTAACAAGGATATAGGCAACTCATGAGGTAATTGTACTGTATATTAACTCCGCCTAAAGAAGCATACACAGAGATTCATTGTCACGGAGGCGACTAGCCACACCATCGTCTCTATAGCTGGTGGTATTAAGAGCCCTCACTCAACCAGGCAACAACCATAAAAGCCCTGGTGTGTCAGGGGAATTTTCCACGTCGGTGGCAGTGGAAGTTTCGCTGTGGGTGTTTGTGCACGCCTAAGACATGGTCACGCCACCACGTGATCACTTATGTATATCGGTCACATGGTCGCCATGCCAAGTCCAGGTCAGGTCTGCTGACCTGGTAGACCGAGAGAGACAAGTGACGCCTCGAGGCAGAGAGTTTACCTTGGAATTCCGGTCTGTTGAGAGGCGTGTGCGAATGTGTGATAGGTGTGTGAATGATATTAATTCCGTATATACATATCATATTGGCTTATAATATGAACATATATGCATATTTTAGTGTGAATGTAACCAGTAAAGAAGGAAACACAATGAACTAGCATTTCTTCTACCCACCATTCAGAGAGAGATCACAAGAAGAACAGTGTACAAACAGAATAAGTTATAGAATATCACTACTCATAACAATAGATAGCAGTGGGCATGCATCTTAAGGACATAAGTGTGATGTCTTCGTGATGAATTTCACGAGAGGTGAGTCATCCAACACTGGAGAAGTCAGACTAGCAATCAGATTTTTAAATGCCTTAAATTAAGACAAAAACAAATGAAACACAAATCCTAACAGCATTCCACTATCCCGATTGCTTTTTAATTAATGAGAGTCAACGTAAAGTTACCATATAATGATGAGAGGATGTGTATAATTAATCCTTTTTACCAATGAATCACAACGCAGTGTTTTATAATTGGTGTGGCATATTTTTCTAAACCTTATTATAATAAAGAAAGGGAATACAAGTTTCATCCTTTATTGGATCCTTTTCTTGTTACAAACTTCGTTCTTTTCTTTTTGGTAAGGAGTAAAATTGCGTGCAAGTAATGTTGGACACACTCGGCTAAACAAGGTTTTGAAAAGAATAACAATTAAAATAATAATGATAATAATAATAATAATAAAATCACTTTACAAAACAGGAACTATAAATAAATAAAAATATCACACTGATATTACACCAAAAAAAAGGTAAATCTACCTTTTCTCAAAGCATAGTAGATAATCACAAGTCTGCTGATAATAACTAGAAAAATATATATATACACACACTTATTTACAAACACACGACAGACATCTACAATATATAAGACTCTCAGGAATTTGCCATCATCAAGTCACACTGAAGTCAAACCAATAATAAAAAAAAACAAAAAAAAAACAAGAGAAAATAATTACATGTACCTCCCAAAAAATATTACACAAAAAGCTTGTATTTAAATCATGATACATAAAACTAAGTAGTTGCACCTACATACTTCCATCATGAAATGACGGAGACAAAATCTTTTTTTTTTTTTATATAAGAAATAAAATGTGTTATATACAATTCTTCACCATGGTGCAGCATTTGTTTGAACTATGTTAGCCAATGCCGTTCTCTCAACATTTTCCGAGGAGTGGAAGTGGAATGGGAGTGGGAGAGAAAGAGGAAAAAAAACAGAGAAGAGAAACAAGAAAGAAATTGGGGGGGAGAGAGAGAGAGAGAGAGAGAGAGAGAGAGAGAGAGAGAGAGAGAGAGAGAGAGAGAGAGAGAGAGAGAGAGAGAGAGAGAGAGAGAGAGAGAGAGAGAGAGAGAGAGAGAGAGAGAGAGAGAGGGAGGGAGAGAGAGGGAGGGAGAGAGAGAGAGAGAGAGAGAGAGAGAGAGAGAGAGAGAGAGAGAGAGAGAGAGAGAGAGAGAGAGAGAGAGAGAGAGAGAGAGAGAGAGAGAGAGAGAGGGAGAGAGAGGGAGAGGGAGGGAGAGGGAGAGAGAGAGGAAGGAGATAAAGGGAGGAGGAGGGAGGGAGGGAGGAGGAGAGGGAGAGAGAGGGAGGGAGGGAGGGGGAGAGGGAGAGGGAGAGGGAGAGGGAGAGGGAGAGGGAGAGGGAGAGGGAGAGGGAGAGGGAGAGGGAGAGAGGGAGAGGGAGAGGGAGAGGGAGAGGGAGAGGGGGAGAGGGAGAGGGAGAGGGAGAGAGGGAGAGGGAGAGGGAGAGGGAGAGGGAGAGGGAGAGGGAGAGGGAGGGAGAGAGAGAGAGAGGGAGAGAGAGAGAGAGAGAGAGAGAGAGAGAGAGAGAGAGAGAGAGAGAGAGAGAGAGAGAGAGAGAGAGAGAGAGAGAGAGAGAGAGAGAGAGAGAGAAAGGGACAAAACAAAGAGAGAAGGCAATTGCAAAAAAAAAAAAAACATGATATGACACTGACTACTGAAAGAAAAGTGTCACTCAAAAGTCAGAGGTTTGATCTCTTCTTTTTTTTTAAATAGAAAATTATCTATATTGAGTGTACATTTTGCTTTTCTTTTAAAATATTTACCCTTGTATCTTTCCAGAAACAAAAATTATCTGGCTACTTTATGTGCAGCTGTATATACACATAATCATACAAACACATGACTAAGCATAAAAATGTGCACAGACAGACATTATACTGTATATCTTGAGTAGCAGGTAGCCTGCCCTGCTTACTCTCTACCTTTCAAGACTTACCATGGACACATTTTGTCATTAACCTTTCAAAAGGAGAGATAATCAAAACAACCTTATTCATAAGCTATAAAAGAAAGGCTACAGAACATTCTACTACTATTCCAACTTACTGTAATATCTAATTTTCCTAAACTTTGGTATGCGCATCCTTGGGAAATATCCCCGAAGGATTGATAAAAAATCATATAAAAATACGGTTGAATCTCTGACAGCAAATAAGCCCCAGATATTTGGGTTCAGAAAAATTCATGTTCTTCCCCGTCCCATTCACATCATCTAAGTAATCATTTACTATTTTTTTCTGCATTTACTGCTAATTTCTCTCCTAATGGTTTTTGGAATATATAGTCTGAATAACAGTGTCCTTTTGTGTTTCCAAACTAACAGCTTATTTTTACCTAACTGTTTTTGAACCTGTCCCTAACACTGTGAAGGTCTGGCAGCTATTCATTGCCAGCATGTAAGAAAACATATAGTATATGCAGACAGATAGTATATTGAACATTCCTTTTCAATAATAATAATAATAATCACTCCCAAAAGTAAACACAGGACATACTATCTGTCATGGATACAGTTACACTTCCATAAGAATGCATTATATTAGACATAGGCATATCTGCCACAGTTTCACCAGATATGCCTACCTTATATCTGGGACTTCCTTCTGACTGGATGCTGCTCCTAACATTAGCTGTGGTCTGGCTTACAGATGTGAAACAAGGGCCTTCTACACAGGAAGGCCTGCTCAAAACACACCAAGCCAGAGAACTGGCTTCAAGTGTACCTATTGTCATGCACATTTTCCCTAAGAGTACAACTGACTATGATGACAAAAACCTGGCAACTTAACTTCTGGTATTAGAGCTTCTTCCATGATTTGAAATGAGCCATCTTTCCATAAGCTTCATGTCAAATCAGTTCTGAAGATTTAGGGTCATTTCTTTATTTTTCTAAACATACTAATTACTCAACTATTTCCATTAGCCAAGGCAAAACTGCTTCATGAAGGATGAAATGATACACATTAATATAGATTTGATTATGACCAAAATTGAGTGGGATGACTCCTTGCACATATCAGGAAAAGAAAGCTTGAAATTATGAAGATATAATATACCTACAGTCAGATTTCTTTTTATGTATGTTTAAAAAACAAAGAATTATAATAGCTGCACTTTCACATTACCAGACGGAAGTGTTCAAAGTTACCCTAAACTTATTGTATTCGCTCTTACCGACTGACCGACACTGACACTGACCATTTATAAAAAAGGGGTAAAAATATCACAATAATCACTTAAACTATACACAGATTAAGAGAGAGAGAAAGAGAGAGAGACAGAGACAGAGACAGACAGAGAGAGAGAAAGAGAGAGAGAGAGAGAGAGAGAGAGAGAGAGAGAGAGAGAGAGAGAGAGAGAGAGAGAGAGAGAGAGAGAGAGAGAGACAGACGGACGCTCCTCGATTTCAACCGTTTTTCAGCTTGAGGGTGCGTTTGAGAAGCCAGTTGAGTCCCCGGTGAACGCCAGACAGGGACTTCACCTCTACCTCGCAGATCTATGGCAGGAAAGATAGGATAACAATAAATATATGAAAAATAATGCTATTAAATTATTCTAATCAATAGCTGATAAATTGATAATTGTAAATTTTAATAGTGAAAGATGAATGATGGGAGAAATATATAGCCATGAATAATATTGACCAGTACTAGTAAATAATAGATAATGATAAATTCATCATGATACAGTAATTAATAATAGTGAATAACCAAGAAGTCTGCAAAATAAGTAAACACTGGTGTTTATGTGAATGCAAACCAACAAAATTAGTGCAAATTAAAAAGAATGCCTTCCACATTTCCTTTGAATCTCACTGAGAACAGAGTACTTTTATTCCAGGCAAACTACACAAAAAACAACCTCCACAAGACATAACACAGATACACAATTCACTCACATACACACACACACACACACACACACACACACACACACACACACACACACACACACAGAGCAAATACAAATCACAAACTCAAACACACAACACAAACAATTCACAACCATTCCCAGAGCCACACCCACACCCTAAAACTCAACACGCACGCACCGCCCACGGCAGATCCAGCTTGCTGAGGACTGGGTACAACATAGCAGGACGGTGACGCTTCTGCAAGGTCGAGACGGGGTAGGAACCCACGTCCTTGGCCGTATTTGTTCGGGGGTTCTGCGGGACATCACACGAGTCGAGGTCCCGCGTCAGGGTGGCTGGGTCGTCCATGTGGGCCAGCAGAACGAGGACGGGCGGGGCCAGGTCCGGGGGAATGGTCCGCATCATGGCCTCCAGCTCCAGGACGTCGATGCTGTGGATGCCGTCCCTGCAGCCATTGTGGCCACCGCCATACGAGGCCCCATCACCCGATTCACAGTTGCAGGAGGCGTCCATGTAGCATATCAAGCCATCAACACGTGTTACAACCTAAATGGATAGATAAATTGGTAAATAGATGTAAATAAACATTTGAAAAGGCCAACAAAAAGGACAGTCAATCAATGGGCAAGTACCTCTTCAACAAATACAGTCAACATAATATATTTCCCTGAAAAAGCTCCTTATGATTTGCATATCTAAGAGAGGACATGCTGTTTCACTTGATAGGATATAACTTCCTATAATCATGTTGTTTCATTTGCTCAGAAAATGAGATTAGACATACTACTGGGCATGACCAGGGAGACAAAATATTAGGCACACTGTATTCCCAATATCTCTATACAACAATATATTATTACAGAAGCAGAGTTTCTAAAAAAATAATTTCCAAAGTAGGAATATCAAATATATATAATTCTTCCTAAAACTAAATCCACATAATATCCTACATTTCACAACTTGAAACGCCAAAGTTACCAATAAAAGATATACATTTTTTCCCCTGATGTTATTAAAAAATGAATACGAAACACAAACAAATGAAAACTATAGAAGAAAAATATAAAACGAGGCTCAACATATCCTTTAGAAGAACCATGAGTAGGACATCTACCTCAGCCACATCAGGATGGAAAGTCGTTCCTTGAGGTCCCTCGACGAGCAGCCTCGGCCGAGCTCTCCGCACCGTCAAGAGGTTCATTAAATGGTGTGCGTACTTTACCGTCACACCTCCGCCTGTTGGAACATACAAATAAATCTTTAATACTTTGCGGAACACCTGTGTTTGTGTTTGAGAATTTAAAAATGTGTATATCTGCATAGGTATACATATTTGACCCTTGCATCTACTGTACCTACTTCAGATACAGTAATCACACTTATATAATCATGGAAGCCCCTGTACACATCAGTAATTTCCTAAACTTTAATGGCAAGATTTGGCAACTAAATCTTGACTATTGCCTCTCATGCAGTCAGGTTTTTTTCATAATAAAATATCATCAAAAAGTACAATTCATGAACATTATACAAACACGTGGCCATGTTTCCTAAATTTGAAAAAATCATCTCTAATATTTTGGTATGGATAGAGATTCAAACATTTTAAAGTTACAAATAACTCCATCAATTTAATTATTTGAAAATAATGATCTTTTCGTAAAATTATTATGTCAGTCAAACAAAAAAAAATCATTCATCTCTTTTCCTAATCTCTGTGAGAGCACATAAAATCAGCAAGTATTTTTTGAGGGATCTATCTCTCTATCAATCTACTGGAGAACAAATCCCAGAGCTGAGGGTGGCCATGGCAAGATGGGTACTCAAAATATATATCAAGGCCTTTTTTTCTCATACATATGAATAGGTTGAAAATATTGGGAAATACTATACCAATCATATTTGAATTTAATTTGCACTTGCACTTGTATTTGAGGTTCATAAAGGCCCATCATTTGCACATGGCCATAACAAATTTAGTGTATTTGTGACTGTATTTGTATTTGGACACTCACATTTCACACAACCCCTAGCACTTACCGACACCTCCTGGCTTCCCCTTCACTAGTCCTACAGTGTCGAAAGTGGAGTCCTTCGATGCAATGAAGCTCAAGGCCAGCTTCTTTGACACCCTTGTCTCTGGGGTCCCGAAGAGAAGGAACGTCGGAGCTCCTTCACCCTTTGAGAATGGCTAAAAGAGGTGGCAGCTTTACTAAACGACAGGCAGTGCTTTGGATATCAAAATTAATCACATTTATATCAAAATTACTAGTCTGGTTATCAAAAAAATAAAACCAAGTCAGGATATAAGAAGAATAGCAGTCAGGAACTTTTTCAAAATTAAGTCTGGTCAGCAAAATAAGTAGTCAGGATATCAAAACTCGAAGCCCACATAAAAAATCAGCAGACCAACCTTAACATCCCCTACATTTTCACAGA
>BOPN01002470.1:135000-142500 GCA_017312705.2 Penaeus japonicus
AGTTTCGAAGCCACGCGTTTGATGGAGTGGATATCTATTCCCAGGCGGATACGGAGACGCGGCATTTTCGCCGTGAATTGAGAAAGAAATGAGAGAGTTTGGTGTCGGGAAACGTGGGTATTGTCGCCGATCACATGGTGTGTTTGGGAGACGTTGTGGCGAGGCCGGGAACGTGAAGAGAGTTTATTTATCCTAAATCTCTTTTTAAATACTTGCATTAGGTAGATTCGCAACGGGCTTTGGTATATTCCTTTCCTATTTTCGTCGTGTTGTAGTAGGAGGACTTGTAGGATTGCAAATGGTTGTATACGCTACCAAAACAACGTGGTCGCCGTGTTATTTGAATAAGTGATAAAATTTCATTTCGTGAGTTTTAAAGTTAATGTTTGTAGTTTAATTACAGAGGGAAACGTATTTTTAAAGATCGAAGACTTGTTTTTTAAGGTGGGAGGTCCGTTTTTTAAGTTATTGGCGAAACTATGCGAAAACAAAGTAAATGTTAGGCGTAATTTTTTTTTTTTTTTAAGATTCAATTTTATTGAACGAGAAAATCCTAGCATTCTAGTTATAAAAACCCATAATATATGTAACTTGTTATTATAAAATCCTTTAACCACGAATTTGAGTTTATATTGGGTCTCTTATGTATTCGGTTGATGGTACCTAAGTCTGATAATGCTAAATTACATACCCTAAATTCTTTTGATTAAACAGTTATTAATACGTGGTTCAAAAGCATGTTAGGCCAATCATAAACTTTAAATTCAAATGCTTACCCAGAAATATTCCTTACGCTTGTGAAGGGACAGGTGTTCTAAGGTGCGACTCTTACAATGTATGTCATGTAAGGGAAATTTATTAGTGTGCAGCTCCTCGTAAGTCTATTGAAATAAAAACAACTTGATATTTTCCATGCAGTGTGGTTGTATGAACATATCTTTACAATGTATGGTATACAGATTTTTTAAGTAATTTTCTTTGAAAAAATGGATCCAATCAAGGGTAGAGGGCTCAGTAGGTGCTATATAGAATCAATAAAGATCTGTAAATGAAGGAGTAATTTTTTGGGGGGGGAAAGATTTCACTAGATTTGTCCAGAAACGATTGGTTTAACACCAACTACTCCTGCATCTCATACAGCAATTTGTTGACATACTCATAGTACTTGAAATTAGTATCATTAAATTCTTGGTTTATCTAGTAAAGTTGCAAATTGGAAATTGTTGCTTAGTTTATCAAATGGAAAAGATATGACCATTATCATAACCCTTTTGTGCAAGTTGTAAAGGTCTCGGTATTTTATCATCCAAAGAAGTAAACGAAGTTATGTTCTCTCGAAACGTGTTATGGCTTTCTGGCCATTTCCCATGCCAAATACTTTTAGCACATGGCAATTGTGGCTGCATCATATCAACAGGTTCATGTTTTTTGCAATTATATTTAACTTGCAAGGATGATCATAGAAAAGAATAATTTGGTTGATTGAATTGTCCTATTTACCTTGTGTGTCCAAAGCTATTTGACCCATTGATAATAGGAGTGCATGACTACTTGCTACCAAGTAGTTTTTCACAAGCACTTACTTTACCAAGGTCGTCTTGTGTAAACCTAACAGTCCTCTCCTGTTTGCCTCTTGATTTTTCAAAGACTTTGATATTGATATTGATATTTTGGATATTGGTACTATTAATGTCAATAATGATGATAGTATTAGAAAGATAAATTGGAAAGGTAAACATAATCAGACGGCTTTTACTGGACTCCTTGAAGACCTGTCTGCTTTTGGAACCATGTTTGAAATAAAAAGTGCATATGTCAATTAGGGTAACCATTAAAGATCAATTAAAGTATGGTATGTTTCTGGTGAGTAAGTTTTTGTGGACCGCTTCAGTAAAATGCATGCATACTTGGATTAATTCAAAAGGCTAATGCTAGCGGGGTGCACATTATTTGCCTTTTATCTATGTGCAGGAAATAAACAATACTTTAACTTTATTGGTGTAGGGATTGTATACTTGCAAAGTAATTGGTTAGTACAAGGGTTTTTTTTTCTACACTAGTATGAAATTTATTATAATGAGTAAGAATGGTAAGATAGGGAAATGTTAAGGGAATGGCGGCACAGAACGCACACTATACTATTGTTAGGATTAAAAGATATTCTGCAGAAATTGAGTAATGCCTGTTTTTAAGTAAACTATTCATGTTCTGTTTAGCTGGAAATGGGTGAAGGTGTACTAACCCATAAGATAGGCCTTTTCCAAGGCAAGTTATCCATTACCATTCAAGACCATAAATGCTACAGGAATGGGTTAGTGAGGTGTCTCACTGGCCATGACCTTGTACCTTTAGTACAAGTATTAGTATTTTGAACCGTTTCCGAGGACATTCATTGCAAGGAAAATGTACTTTTAGAAATAACAAAACAAACTAAACAGAATACCCCAATTTCTGCTCCCCCCCCCCCCCCTCATGCAGAAGGAATGTACAGACATTAACATTTTTCTTTCTTTCCTCTCCCCTACAGACGAAGGGTACATCATCCTTCGGAAAGCGGAACAATAAGACGCACACACTGTGCCGTCGGTGTGGCAAGTCGTCTTACCACATTCAAAAGAAGCAATGTGCGCAGTGCGGCTACCCCAAGAAGAAGCTTAGGCGCTGTAAGTTTTGTCTTAGGTCTTGGTCTCGGTGCTGCTGTGTTTCTAAATCTTTTTTCTTAATTTTTCTCCTCTCGTATCCTTACCTCCTCCTGTACCCTATACTCGGCCTTTTTTTTGTATCCTCCATCTATTCCTCCTCTTCCTTAGTTAGGCTTTCGGCTCTCTACGCTTGCCGTTCCTCTGCTTCACTTTAATCAGATGCCAAATATTGTCACGGTGCTCAAGTGTGAGGGTTGTATTATCGTACCCTGGCAACCTAGTGGTCAACAATGTGTCCGATTTCGTGAAAATATTTTGGAAACAAAATTTAAATGGAGAAATGCACAGAATAACACCCCCTTCAAACTTAAGTGCTGCTACTACAGTGCTGTCCTTTTCTCTCATCCCTTTCCATTTTTTTCTTCAAAATTCCTTGGTGTTCAGCCTTATCTAGTTTTTTTTTTTTCCCGTGTTCTGCCCCCTCTCCTCTTTTTCTTCTCCATGCCCCCACTTCCTCTTCCACCGCCCATATTTCTTTCAATTCGCCTCTCCTCCACTTCTGCCATTCCTCCATCGTCGTCTATTTTCTTCTCCCTTCCAACTCTTAATGTGATCAACCAATCATCCCCATCATCGTCTTTGCCACATCTTCCTTGTTCCCTCACAGCTCCTGTATCTCTCTTCGTTCTCTATCTCCCTTTCCCAATTCTCTTGTTTCATCTCGTTCCGTCAACATTTCTGTTCCAGCTCGTATCTCTTCATCCTCCTTCCCTTCCCTTATGTATCCTTCCTCCTGTTTAATTTCACCCTTTTCATCTCCTACTTCCTTTATCTATACGCAATGTTTGATTATAAAACATGCATGGCGTTACACTTGTCAGCAAAACAGGCTGCATGGATTCCACTGGAAGCGTAACTAACTTGCAGTCTTCAGTGAATGCAAGTGGGGCTAATTTTATTCACAATCATTGAAGATGCTATAAAATTTTGTTAATCTTATTTTTATTGCGGTGCGAGTGGCGCAATATGCAAGTTAATTCACCGTACCCGCAATACACTGAAAAATATATACAAGCGAGTCGACTTGTCTTCACCGTAACGGTAACACTAGGATTTGTGTACGCATTTTGTCGCTTGCTTAGATCCGGTTGTTAATTGTATTTTTTCCTTGCAGACAATTGGTCCATCAAGGCCATCCGCAGGAAGACGACCGGCACTGGCCGTCTCCGTTACCTGAAGGTCGTACGCAGCCGCTTCAAGTGAGTGTTCGAAGACTTTTCGAGGATCTTGGTGCATTACTATTTGCTGCTTTTTTTATTTAGAATATTTAATGACTTATCTCGAGGATTTTTTTTTTATAACGATTATCTTTTTCTCTCCCACAGGAATAACTTCCGTGAGGGCAAGGCCCCAGCGAAGAAGATTCGCACCACCAAATGAGTTAATCAATAAAGAGGGTTAATTATTACTTGTTTGGATTTAACCATCACATATCGTTCACAAGAATACAAAATTAATCATAATGCAAATAATTGACTGCGCTAATTTAGAATGCGCAGATCTTGAAGTAAAATGATGAAAGAGTAATATGAAACGAAAAAAATAAAAAGCCGACATCGGCAAGAAAACACACAGGTCGTAAAACCTACCCCCCCCCCCCCCCCCCACGAACACACACGAACACGTATAAGTGTCCCTCTCAATCTAAGACTAGTCCAATCCTACTCTGCCATAGTCTCCCCTCGCAACCGCCCCCGTTTTCTATGACCGGCTCGGGGCTGAAAGAAAACGCGAGAATCGATTGTTTTGATCCTCACCTGATAGATGGCAGCAGGAATGACCTCCACGAACACTCGCTCTGTTTACCCCAAGATGTCAACCTCCATTATGGATTAACGTCAACCCCCCTCGCACAAGGTTAGCGCCATCCTGCCAGCCACGACTCGGAAAGCGATGCGCCATGGCCACTGATAACGGCGGCCCAGCAGGAGACGGTATACGGGAGGGAAGGACAGCGGGAATGGTGGTAGCTGTACGTTGATGTTGATGTTTGTTTATGTTGTCACAAAAGCCTTTTTGTTCCCGTCCTTGATCGGGGGGAGGAAGGGAAGGGAAGGGGGTGGCGAGGGAGGGAAGGAAGCAGGGGGGAGAAGAGGAAGAGAGGGGGGAGGAGGGAGACTTGCAACCTGGCAATTGCAATAGTGAGTGAGTGACGAAAGAGAAATATGAGAGACAGACAAGGTCGTGGTAGTCACAGGGGGGAGGGGTCGTCTCGCCTCGCCTGTGCAATTAGGGTCGTTTGTGGTCTCGTAGGGGAAGGAGGGGGGAGGAGAACCCTTGATCTGGTTGTCATTATGACCTTTTCATGTTTTTAATTATTTAGGATATTTTTTAGAGTGGTGTTATGGATGGTTGTTGTTTTGTAGTCTGGCCCCTTTGTTTGTGAGGCATTGCATTAATGATTTGACGATTAATTGTTTTCGCTCTTGGCGTTCAGAATTTTAGCGGAAAGAGTGAACGTGCGACATTATATGCAAGTTAATTGTGGCTACTGAGGAAATGTGTATTCACTGGCTCTGATTCTCGTCTTAGTGCGATATAATCATTCTGCATTCATAGCTTAAAGTTATTTGCATGGCAATGCACTGAAATAATTAAGAAGTTCTCATGCCATCATTTGATTTTTTTTTAAAGAATTGACATATGGTGCCATGCCTATAATTTCAGGTTATTGTGATAAGTGACGATAAATATGTATTCGAAATGAAGTAACAGATAATCCCGTCTAAGGAATTTTTTTTTAAGCTGTATAGTTATAAATGCGACAAGAAAAGTGTATTTGTCTTGACTAGGATTGAGCAAGCAAAAGCTAATTGGCCATAAAGAACACCAAAAATACTGCTACGAAGTATATCATGTAAACTCCAAACCGAAGGAAGACGGCAATTCCAAATCAGAAGTCCACGTGTTGACAACATCCCTAAATTCAATGATGCAGTGGTCTTTGTGCTTTATTCTTTGAGAAGGGCAAAGCAACCTCTTCCATGCTCATTCTCGCATGATGGTCTAAGCCCTAGCGGTTTATTGTCGGAACTAGCACAAGCCAAGTCTTGCTTGTGCCGAGGTATGGAGTCTCTTGCTGTGTCACTTGATGCAGTCCATTTCTGAAGACTTGCTTTAAAAAAAAAAAAAAAAAAAAAAAAAGTTGCAATATAGATGACTAAAGATTGAAGAGAGGAAAATAAAGGTATTGACTATGAATGTAACTAAAGAAAAATCTTTAGTACTATTTTCCTGCAGATATAGAGGCAATACATATTTAAAGTAATCCCCCCCCACCCCTACCCCACATACACACATGCACCTCAAAAAAAAAAAAAAAAAAAAAAATTATGTAAAACATTTAGGGTTCAGTCAGATAAATTTGAAAGTATAAATGATCTTGCCATAAATTAAGCCATGGATTCTAATTACCATTAGAACCAAATTAATACCAATTAAATAATGTTTTTCTTAATCTAGATGTTAATTGAAATCCATTTAACTATGAACGCTTACTCATGATGAGCGAGTACAGATGCTAACATCATTCTGTGATGCATATTAGAGTTTAGTGTGCGAATGGCTCTATCTAGTGGCATAGAGCATTTCTAATACTGCCTAATTGTTGTCTAGAAGTCAGTTGGTAAGCTAATAGGGTAATTTTAATAGCACATGATATCCCGTTATTAAGGAAAATAGCCAGTGTAACTGTAAAACTGAAGGCAAGGTCAACAGTCTAAATAATATTACTTTTTAACATTTGATCTTCCATACAGTATAAAGACTTAATATTACATCCTACAAATATATGTTCAGCTAGCTTTTACATCACAGAGCATGACTAAGGGGATGAAATGCCTTAGATATTTATTATATCCATGAATAGCATTTGCAAAGTAGTTAAAAGCAAAATAATATTACCTGTCTTGTCTGTGTGAACAACATAGGATTACATTAATAAGTGTAAATGATGCAAATGAATTCTTAAAACATAGTTGGGTTTTCCTCAGTATGTAATAAAGTTGGGGTTTCGTCGTAACGTATTACGACTGGGTTTTCACATCTTCACTTTATAGTTTACCTCTTCTCATAACTATGATAGGTTACTTTAGATGATACAAGGACGGGTTTTTCTCTTTCATTTTTAACTATAAGAATAAACTCAAACTGATTTGCTGATGATAAAAGGTGATTAGATATAAGTGGAAAGTGCATGTATATGTAAATCTCGACTCCATTTCCAGGGTTTGGGCAGAATGAACCAAGACCAGTTTCTGCTGAAGTGGAACAACCACCAGAATAATTTTGTCGAGGTCTTTAGCTTTTTACGTACACAGGTGAGCCATGCTGGAAAAAAGCAATCACGATCAAGTCCCTATTAGTAGGCTTAGTGCTGGTGTAACTTGAATTGCTTTCAGAAGTTTAGCGGATTAAGTTTATGGTAAAAGATTGATTATTTTCTGAAAAATGTAATGAATATAGTCATCAAAGGTTATATATTATTTTCAGTAACTTTTGTGGCTTCTTTTGTTTGCAACTGTTATTATCACATCTGAATATGCATGTTTTAACGGCCCCTTCTGTCAGGATGCTTTTGTCGACGTTACCCTCGCCTGCGACGGGAAGACATTTTCAGCTCACAAGGTTGTCCTCTCCGCGTGCTCGCCATATTTCCAGGTAAGATCCATTTTTCCCGTTTTCTTTTTTCATTTCTATTTAAGCTTTTTCATCTTACTCTTATTCATGCTCTTTTTCATTTCATCTCCTCCTCCTCCTCTTTCACCTCCTTTTTTTTCCATCCACTTCCACATTCACA
>BOPN01002470.1:147500-150000 GCA_017312705.2 Penaeus japonicus
GTTAATAGAGCTCCTAATACCTTTGTGATTAGGATATTCACTTCGGCAGAAATGAAGTCTTCACTTTTCCGTTTGAATCGTTAACACCGAGTGATATGATACCATGTCATATGGTGGCAGTAACTGCTGGGGACGTGATATCATGTTATGGCTTTTCGTGAAAAGTCTAAACACTAAGCATAGATTAAAAGTGAAAATAATTGTCATGAACCAAATTTATTTCTGTAAAATTTATACTTCTTGAACTAACAACAAAAACAATAGCGGTGAAATTATTGAAGGTATATCAGTGGAAATTCGCATCCCTTCCAGACCATAAAGCTGGAGCCGACCAGTGCAGGGGTGTCTGCCGAGACCTGGGAAGGGAGCAACCAGAGTTACGAGGATGGAGGGGGGGGCATTGGGGGGAGCGGGGGGAGTGGGCCCGGGGTGGTGCCAACGAGCAGTGACCCCCTCACCATGCAGCTCCCCCTCCATTCGGAAATGACCGAATCCTCGCAGCTCCACGATTCCTCGAGAGTGAGTGTTGATCTGGCTTGTTTTTACCCGTGGAGGGGGTTGCTTCTCTCCAAAGATGAGCCTTTCTTTTTTTCTTTCTTCCTCAATCGCTCTTTCCTCTCTCTCTTTCTCTCTCTCTTTCTCTCTCTCTTTCTCTCTCTCTCTCTCTCTCTCTCTCTCTCTCTCTCTCTCTCTTTCTCTCTCTCTTTCTCTCTCTTTCTTTCTCTCTCTTTCTTTCTCTCTCTTTCTTTCTCTTTCTTTCTTTCTCTTTCTTTCTCTTTCTCTCTCTTTCTCTCTCTTTCTCTCTCTTTCTCTCTCTCTCTCTCTCTCTCTCTCTCTCTCTCTCTCTCTCTCTCTCTCTCTCTCTCTCTCTCTCTCTCTCTCTCTCTCTCTCTCTCTCTCTCTCTCTCTCTCTCTCTCTCTCTCTCTCTCTCTCTCTCTCTCTCTCTCTCTCTCTCTCTCTCTCTCTCTCTCTCTCTCTCTCTCTCAGTCTCTCTCCCTCCCTCTCCCTCTCCCTCTCCCTCTCCCCCACTACTCTCCCTCCATCTCTCTCTTCCTCTCTCTCTCCCTCTCCATCCCTCCCTCCCTCCCTCTCTCCTTCTCTCCTTTTCTCTCTCTCTCTCTCGCTGTCTCTTTCCTTCTCCTCTGTCTCTTTCCCTCCCTTCCATTTCTCTCCTTCCCTCCCCTTTCTCTCCCTCCCTCTTTCTCTTTCCCTCTCCCTCTCCCTCCCCCTCTCCCTTCCATCCCTCCCTCCCTCCCTCCCTCCCTCCCTCCCTCCTTCCTCTCTCTCTTTTTCCCTATCCCCCTCTTCCCCACTACTCTCTCTCTCTCTCTCTCTCTCTCTCTCTCTCTCTCTCTCTCTCTCTCTCTCTCTCTCTCTCTCTCTCTCTCTCTCTCTCTCTCTCTCTCCCTCCCTCCCCCTCCTCTCCCTCTCCCCCTCCCCCTCTCCCTCTCTCTCTCCCTCTCTCCTCTCTCTCTTCTCTCCCCCTCCCCCACTCCCTCCCTCCCTCCCTCCCTCCTTCCCCCTCCCTTCCTCCTCTCTCTTCTCCCCCCCCCACCCCAGACTATCTCACACCCATCTCTTACTTCCCTCTCCCTCCCTCCCTCCCTCTCTCTCTCTCTCTCTCTCCCT
This sequence comes from Penaeus japonicus, assembly GCA_017312705.2. Lineage (NCBI taxonomy): Eukaryota > Metazoa > Arthropoda > Malacostraca > Decapoda > Penaeidae > Penaeus > Penaeus japonicus. Next base: position 149,131 of record BOPN01002470.1, read on the forward strand.
CTCCCTCTCCCTCTCCCTCTCCCCCTCTATCTCTCTCTCTCTTTCCTCCCTCCCTCCTCCCTTCCTCCCTCGCCCCTTCCCCTTCTCTCTTTCTCCCCTCCTCCCCACTCCTCCCCTCCCTCTCTCTCTCTCTCTCTCTCTCTCTCTCTCTCTCTCTCTCTCTCTCTCTCTCTCTCTCTCTCTCTCTCTCTCTCTCTCTCTCTCTCTCTCTCTCTCTCTCTCTCTCTCTCTCTCTCTCTCTCTCTCTCTCTCTCTCTCTCTCTCTCTCCCTCTCTCCCCCTCCCTCCCCCCCTCCCCCTCTCCCCCCCCCTCTCTCTCTCTCTCTCTCTCTCTCTCTCTCTCTCTCTCTCTCTCTCTCTCTCTCTCTCTCTCTCTCTCTCTCTCTCTCTCTCTCTCCCTTTCTCCCTCTCTCCCTCCCTCTCCCTCTCTCCCTCCCTCCCTCCCTCTCTCCCTCCCTCCCTCCCTCCCTCCCTCCCTCCCTCCCTGCATCTCTTCCACCTTCTCCCCCCACCCCAGACTATCTCACATTCTCACAATCTATCCCTCTCTTCCCATTCTCCCTCCTACCTCTCCCCCCCCAGACTATCTCACATTCTCACAATCTATCTCTCTTTTCCTCTTCTTCGCTTCCTCCTCCTACCTTCTCCCCCCACCCCACCCCAGACTATCTCACATTCTCACAATCTATCTCTCTCTTCCTGTTCTCCCTCCTACCTTTCTTTCCCCCAGACTATCTCACATTCTCACAATCTATCTCTCTTTTCCCTCTCTCTTTCCCGTTCTCCCTCCTACCTTCCCCCCCCCCAGACTATCTCACATTCACACCCATTCTTCCCTCTCTCTTTTCCTGTTTTCCCCCTCCTACCTTCT
>BOPN01002470.1:155000-172500 GCA_017312705.2 Penaeus japonicus
ATTACAAATTAGGTTTAATTCTCAGTGTCTATCAGTCCTCTTTCTCGAGTTCTAGGATATAGTCTAGAAATGCTTTAGAAGAAAAATTAAGTGCAATGTGAAGCTCCTGACCCGTCACATGGCCGAGCGTTAAAATTGGTGCCTTTGGTCTCGTTGCAGGGGCAGGGGGAAGGGGAGGCAGAGGGAGCCAAAGGGAGGGGCTTTCTGTGCACGTTCTGTGGCACGCACATCAGGCGAAGCGACAACTACCACAGACACATGCGAAAGCACTCGGGCGAGACACGTTTCCTGTGCACCGTCTGCCTAAAGCCGTTTTCCCGGTCAGATGCTCTCAATGCTCACATGGCCAAGCGGCACCCAAGCCACAAAGACGGGATTTCGTCGTGAGGGCATGCCGAGGAATGGACTCATAGTTATGCCAGGGAAATGATTTATTTTTTTAGTTCTTTGTGTTTTTATCCTTATTTTTTTTTGTACTAAACAAATAGCTGAGTTTTTTTTGTTTTATGTGCACTTATGTGATTTACTTTTAGATGGCTCTTGTATTTTTAAAGAGAATGATAAGAGGTATTTTTCACTATTTTTAATGACTTTGCTGTACTGTCTTCAAAAGCACAAGCATAATTTTGTTCATGCAAAGAAGTGTGAGTAATTAGTATAGATTCCTATTTGAAACACAAGAAGATGAGTTATTTTAAAACCATATTTTAAAAAATAATGATAGTAAAGATTCTCACTTAAGTTTAAGAGAGGGAACAAATATCATATCCTTTTGTACCTGCATTAGATTATGGCATTAGACTTTCACTACACTATGTTTCCATCGAGTAAGGCTTTTATTTGGTATCTTCTTGTGGAGACTCGGTATCTTGTGTGAATTTGTAACGTTGCTGTTATTGTCATTCGCTGTTCTAGTCGGAGACACGTCTGTGTAAGGAACTATAATTAGGTCAGTGTTTTCTAGATATCTTTCTGAGAATTTATAAGTATGTTAGTGGTTTATAGGTTTCTTTATGAAGAATTATGTGTAGGTCAGTGTTTTATACCTATGTGATATGATAGTTGTCTTTGGAAATTTTATACTAAATGTTTAGTGACGGAGAAAGTAGCTTTAATGAATGGTTTGTAACAATCAGATTTCTTAGCCTAAGATTTGTCATGGTTAGTTTTGAAATACTTTGGAAGGAAGATATTTATCAATAAAAACGTTAAGTGTTTCTTGATGATTTTGAATTCACATCTTTTGGCTTTATTTATTTATTTATATGCTTGGATTTTGAAATTGTGATTTGAGTCGTACAAATGTTTCCGCCTTTTACATTGGTGTCGAAACACTGAATCAGATGGCAATACGTCTGTATATCATATTGAGTCATAAAGTGCACTAGCAGAATTTAATGCTATTTAGTGCTATTTCCATTTCTTGATTGTATGCTCTCTATTACAAGTCACTTTGGGACCCAGATTTATATAGAAATAATTATACCGAGTCTCTGAGTTATGGGATTCTGTTTCAAAGAGGTCTACAGGAAGTGGAAAAATCTCATAATTTTACTTATTGATGTTAAAGATATTTAGATATGATACATTTATGATGTATTTTGATAATGACTTAGAAGTGAAGTCTTGAAGTTATGCATAGTAGGACAAAGTTTTTTTATTTTTTATTTTTTTTATCCGATTTCTATAAGTTATTAAATATTCTACAAGCCCTTACTGGATATTCTTCTCTGCAATCTTCATTAACACGTTAACTACAAGCTGTGGTACATGAATTATTTATATTCTAAATAATTTGATAAGAATGGATAGCAGATTAGTTGAATTAAATTTTAATCATTATTTATAGATATGTGTATGTATGTATGTATATATATATATATATATATATATATATATATATATATATATATATATTTATTTATTTATGTATTTATATTTATATATACATTACATTTATACACATACATACATACATTTACAGAAAAAAAAAAAAATTGACATGAGAGGCTTTCACTCATAACCAATTGGAAATTTGTATATGCAAAAAAAAAAAAAAAAATTCTCGTACTTGCAACTTCAAAAACAAAGTGCAGTATCTTTTGAAATTCAACTGTTTGAGGAGCGTAGCAAGTACCTACCTCCTCACTCTGCTGCTGTCATAACACTGAATACTACTGCACAAGAAAAGCAATGGTACTACGAGGTAGTTCCAGTGATACTCTTTGCGGTTAAGGTGTCAAGTGGTGTGTGTGTGTGTGTGTGTGTGTGTGTGTGTGTGTGTGTGTGTGTGTGTGTGTGTGTGTGTGTGTGTGTGTGTGTGTGTCTTCAATCAGTTTTAAAGTATAAAGTATAATTATGTAAGTAAATGTTCATATTTGCTTTATTTATCATTGATATCCATTTTTATTATTGTTCTGCTATTATTGTTTATGTTCTACTTCATGCTTTTAATTTTATATTTGCAGATTGTATTTTATTTTTGTTACTTTAACTTATTCTTTCAGAAGTGAATCATACATTATTTTGGTGCTATAATTTGTTTCTACTCCATCCCCCCCACCCACTCCTTCTTATTGCTCTCTCTTTCTCTCTCTCTCTCTCTCTCTCTCTCTCTCTCTCTCTCTCTCTCTCTCTCTCTCTCTCTCTCTATCTCTCTCTTTCTTTCTTTTTTTCTTTCTTTCTTTCTTTCTTTTTCTGTCTCTCACTTTCTTTTTATGATTTATGTTTTAAGTCAGTGTGATAAAAAAAAAAAAAAAAATATTTAAACCCGGTTCAGCTTGATAAGGAACCTCAGCGACCTTAATAAATCTGGAAAGACATTGCCCCTCTCAAACTAGACGGCTGCACTGACCCAGGTTCTGGTGTCTTTTCAGAGCGTGGGCAGGCGGTCGTCTGGCAGTGGGGGGGGCGAGAACATGCGCAGAAGTGGCCATGGGGGTCCGGTTGGCAGAGGAGGTGGAGATGGAGGAGGGAGTGACCTCGAAGTAGGGCATGTGGGGAACCAAGGACGGGATTTTGCCGCGAGTGTGGGCAGTGGGATGAGTGGATCAAGACGCAAGTGGAAGTTTGGTTGTATGTACTGTAGCAAATCGTTCCCCACGCGCTGGGGGCTGGAGCGGCACACGCGGACTCACACCGGCGAAAAGCCCTACTCTTGCCATATCTGTCAGAGAAACTTCAATGAGCAGTCCAATTACCAGAGACACTTCCGAAGACATTTCCTAGACAAATAATGATACATGTTACTCTAGCTCGATGTTGAATGTTATCCAAGATATATTTTATAAATGTTTTATCATTCATATCAGATGTTGATTTTGTATATGCATAAGGAGTGAATTTATGGTTTTCATGCTTTTACACAAACAGTAGAAGAATATTTTTTAGGTATTGTGTAGAGGATAGGAAGTGTAGTGATAACAGGACATGTGTACAAGGTTATATTATCAGAGGATTAAATTTTGAGAGATAAAAGTATATTATAGATTCCTTTAGGTCTGTTATATATAGCTCTCCCTTTAGAGTTCTTTTTATTTATTGTTTATTGATAAATTTGTGGAGGATTGTCATCTTTTAATTCTTTTTATTTCTCATCCTTGCAACCAAGCCATATTTTGCAAGTTGAAAAGTATTCTATAGATTTCTGGAGTCCATTATAGCACACCCTGAGGGTTTGTTTTGTAATATTATTTATTGTTAAAGATTGTCATGTTTCTACCACTAATCTGAAGGAATTTTAAAAAGGCAAAAGGTATTGTGAGATATTTCAAAGATTAGATGAAATGAATTTGTTTTCATAAAGTTTGTAGAAACAGAAATTGACTTATGATACAATAGTTTTTTATAAGGATATACATCCTCTTCTTTCTTTCCTTCTTTCTTGCTTTTTCTTCTTTATTCTTGACTTCAGCATTACCACTCTGTTTCAGAACTCTCTTAAAGATTTTTTACCATAAGCTTCTGATTTGGTCATTTCTACTTTATTTTCACCTTTTCGTTAACCAATGAATACTGTGAAGTTTACTTTGATGACATGGAACGTTCTTGGTAATATGAAACCTCTGTGTGTCTGTCTGTCTGTCTGTCTCTGTCACATGAGAGAGTGAGAGAGAGAGAGAGAGAGAGAGAGAGAGAGAGAGAGAGAGAGAGAGAGAGAGAGAGAGAGAGAGAGAGAGAGAGAGAGAGAGAGAGAGAGAAAGAATACCTGTTTGTTTGCTTGTAGACGTTGGTTTGCTTTTATATATATAATGGATATACATCACTATAAGTAAATATAGGTATACATATATATTCATATATGCAGTGATTGATCTTTAGAACATGATATTCAAAAACAGGTGAAGATAGATTTTTTTGGCAAAGGAGATTCATTTTTATTTTTATCATTATTAGTGATGAGAATATTTTCTCTTCATGTACCTGTTAAATGGATTTTGTCCTTTTTTTTCTGCTTTTCTTCCTTTACGTCTTCCTCACTCCTCCCCCTTCTTCCATTTTCCTTGTTTTCTTTTTCTTCCACTTTATTGCGATAGCTTCAGTCTTCTTCACACAAGGAAATTATTTTGTCAAAGGCTTGACCACATCCTAATGCGAACATTAACTCTTTTGTTGTGCACTGCTAGGTTTTGGTTAATTGTCCAGAATAGGAGATAGAGAAAATATGATGTAATGGTCTTAAAGAACATAGGATAACAATATTAGGTGTAGAAAGTAATCTGTGCAAAATCCACCGTTGCTGATCAAAGTCTGGGGATCTACACGTCAATCCACATCCTCCAGAAGTAGTTAAACTTTTTCACATATATCTTGGAATATATAGAGCTTTTAGATCAAACTGGGAATCTGTTATCAAATGAGTTACGAGTCCAAGCTCTATTGTGCTATAACACGCATGATTGTGGTTTGTTGGCCTTGGCCGGGGCACTAAGCACAGGTACTGATCTGGACGATTATCAACTTTTGTGTTTAGAATAACATGATTTCATTTTTCTTCTTTCCTAGTTATCAAAAAGCTAGGGTATCATAGGAGAAGTTTATTTTTACATTAGAGTCACGAATATTCTACAAATACTTTGTAGATGCTTAATTTACAGAACAGTTGATGAATTGGGTAACAGGAATTATGATCATGTGATTGTTTTCTTTTTTTTTTGTTATGATTGTCTGCCATTTTTCCTTGATATGATCTTGTACACAGATTATTATATTTTCTTGTCCTCAGTTTCAATTACTGTATTTCAATAAATTCTTCTGTTTGGTTAATTTGATAGCCTCTTTGGAAAAGCTGGTAATGTGAACAATTTTCCTGAGAACTGTTAGTGGCATTGTTGGATATATGTGAGAAGTGAAAATGAAAAAGAAGAGGAAATTGGAAAAGTAAATGAAATTGAGAGAAATGGAAGGTTTGTAAAATGTGAACATGAAGTCAGTTTGAGAATAAAGGGATGTACTGTGGAAAGGTTTCAAAAGTAGTTTGAAAATTTAGTACCGTATTGTTTGAGCAGTTGTTTGAGTTCCGTAAAAAGGGAGGTTTATGGACAATTGTGTTGTTTGCAGCAGTTATTCTTTTGTTGTGCAATTAGCAGAAATGATTTCATCCAGTCACTGTAAGATATTGTGTGATACACCATACGCCAACTTGTTCAGAATTGGATCTAGATTGTCTTTTTCTCGTGAGTGAGTTTTCTTACACGATTGTTCTGAATTACTGATTTACTAAGTGATTGATTTTCTGTTGTGTATGTTGATTTTCTTGTTTAATTCTGTTGACTGTTTGATAGGGATCTGTGAATATATCTGTTTTTTTCTCTTGTTGTAGTCACCACTCAACCTACATCTGTGTTATGATTATTACACGTTTTTCCATAGCCTTGTGTGTTTGAATTGCAAGATTTGATTTCATTAGTTTGTAATGTACGTGGCCTTTTTGAGTTTCTCGTAGTAGAGTGAATCAAAACTGCTCGTGCGGTTGACTCTTTCTTTCTTGCTTTCTTTCATTCTTTCATTCTTTCTATCCTTTTCTTTACTTCTCTTTGTTTGATTAGGTGTTTTTCATCAGTTGCAAAAGAGGAGACACTCTTGAAATTGATATCTAATATGTTTTCGTGTTCTCTCTCATGGAATATTTTTGGCTTGTGGGATCAGCTGGTATCGGAGTGGAAGCAAAGTATTTTTTTATTTCCCGAGTTGTATTTGAGGCATTTTATGCAAGTTGTCAGTTCCTATCGTGGATTTTCTGAAACATTGTTTGTATTATGTAGTTTTGTTTATACACTTATGTATATATTGGAATGCTGAAGAAAGTGTAACCTTGTTCAGTATTTAGATGTTTTCTTTTATCTGCTGTTCTTATTTTGTTGTGGAACCAAAACCATCGTTATTAATTGGCAGATTAGGTCATGTTGTTTGTCTGTTACATTTTGATTATTTGATTTTTTCTTATAGATTTATCTTTATATATATATATATATATATATATATATATATATATATATATATATATATATATATATATATATATATATATATATATATATATATATATATATATATTGTATATCATTTACTGGTAGTCCTTATAAGGAATTTGGAACTACTCAATCTCTTTTGTGCCTTCATATAATGTACTGACATAGACTTTGTTTTCTACTGATGAAGAATTTATATATGAATGTCTGTGTGTGAATGATGTAAATTTATCTATCTATCTATCTATATATATATATATACATATATACATATATACATATATACATATATACATATATATATATATATATATATATATATATATATATATATATATATATATATATATATATATATGTGTGTGTGTGTGTGTGTGTGTGTGTATATATGTATATGACACACATATACATAGATATGTATAATGTATATATATGTATATCTATGTATGTATATTTGTATACTTATATACATATATATATGTGTGGGTGTGGGTGTGGTGTGGGTATGGGTGTGCGTGTGCGTGTGCGTGTGCGTGTGTGTGTGTGTGTGTGTGTGTGTGTGTGTGTGTGTGTGTGTGTGTGTGTGTGTGTGTGTGCGTGCGCGCCCATCTATATATTAGTCAATAAACACATATTTACGTGTGTGTGCGTGTGTTGAGATTTTCAGTTGGCCAGTCACAGGTGTAAGATATGTGTTGTACAAGCATAAGTTGTCTTGAACACACCCTGCTTCCTCATTGCACCTTGTCTTACTTACTTGCAAGTATTGATATTAGAGTGTGGTTTTGGTTTTTACAACTCTGCATTAAAGTGGGTTTGACGAAGTGACGAGTTGGACTTCAGACTTTATTATGATTTGCATATTCTCATAGTGGAAAACTGTTCTGGTTTCTTATGTAATGTACTTTTCAATGTTACCCAAACTTTTCTATATACATATACATATATTTCAGAGTGTCATTAAATGCCATGCCTATTGTCATGGGCTTTTAGACAGTCGTCTGTGGGTGCCAGCATTATGATAAAGTACTGTCTGATGTTAAGTTTTGGCTAGACATCACTAAGCTGCCAGTATTAGCTGATTGGTACCCACTGGTATGTGATGGTGTGTTTACCTGTATTCATACAAATGTTATTATATCAGAGGTCTATATGAAGTTAATATATTAAAGATGAATTCTGCATTGTGTTTATAAACCAAAAGAACTTTATCCAATATCCAATGTTTTTATTTATTTATTATTATTTTTTTATTATTGTTTTTTTTTTTTTTTTTTTTTTTTTCTTATAAAGAAACTAAATTGTATCTGATAACATGCTTTGATAACAGATTGCCATAAAAAAATCTTTGTGGTAAATTTTCAAATCTGTGCCTCCGCATCACGATATTGGTATCAATGGATTCCTTTCACCCTATACCATTCGTATACAATAGAATTTACCCCCGGACCCCCCCCTCCATCCTCCCATGCAGGGGAGGGCATGAGGTAGACCAGGGAAATTGCCGAGGAAAATATGAGAAATATCACATAATATGCATTGATCCATGCCACAGGTGTACCCTAGATACAAAATGCGACTCCCCTGTTGGAGTTGGACTGGTGCAACCTGGAAAACAATCATCCTCTAATTTGTGTCCCTCACACTAAAATAAAATACCTGCAGGCACCTATAACTCTGTATATACTTTTTTCAAATATTTGTACATAGATAAGACTAATCTTTGGAAGTTTATACTTATCAAAATAGATACTCAGATCAAATATTTATATAGAGATCACACTAATCTTTGCAAATATATACTTATCAAAATAAAAACTCTGGTCAAATATTCATGCATAGATAAGACTAATCTTTGCAAGTATATACTTATCAAGATAAAACTCTGAAAAGGGAGGAGATCCAGGGACTAGGGCTCGTCTCAAAACTAGGTAAGGTTTGCTTATGTCACTGGATTTTGTAGATTATAAATACCCTGTCAGCAGAACATGTAAATTTCTACCAGAAAGAGCCACATGCTTTGGCGATAGGAACAAGTGTTTTCCAATAATTTATGCACTCTATCCTACCATAAACAAGTAGAAGTTTATATTTCTGGGCAGGGGGGGTTGTAGCCACACAAAGGCTATTTATAGGTCATTTATTGCAGTTGCCATTTTAGTTTACTTAAGATGAATCGTTTTTTACCCCGCAAATTCTCTCATCTACTTCATTCCCTCCTCTGCTATTGGGGCCCAGGATGTTGGGTATAGAACATGGATCTATGTATGAAGAATAGAAGGTGAGAGGAGTTCATCGATTCTAATATCGTGGTATTTAGTAGAGGCACTATTTCAAAAAATTAAGATATTTTGTGACTGAGATGATTTAAAAGGACAATAGACAATGCGAAGAAAAATAACATGAATCTTTTTGACAAATGTAGGAAAAACATATAAATAAGCATGAGATATTGATGCATTTGGTTTAAGTTTTATCTCAGTTTCATGTAATTCTAAATGAAAATGTAATCAAGATATGTCAGTGACATCTCTTGCCTTGTGAGATATTGATTCTCATTTATTCTGCTTAGATGATCATTATAAGAATAGAAGAAACAGTCTCTATGACAGGTGATTATACAATGAAAGAGGAAAAAAAGGGGAAAAATATCTATATCTAAGTATCCTTCTATATCTATCTATCTATCAATATATGTGTACATATCTATCTATATAATATATATATATATATATATATATATATATATATATATATATATATATATATATATATATATATATATATATATATATATATATATATATATATATATATTTATATATATAATTATATATATATATATATATATATATATATAAATATATATATATATATATATATATATATATATATATATATATATATATATATATATATATGTATATATATATATGTGTATGTGTATGTATATGTATATGTATACATGTGTATATCTGTCTATCTATCTATATCTATATCTATATATATATATATATATATATATATATATATATATATATATATATATATATATATATTTATATATATGAATATATATATATGTGTGTGTGTGTGTGTGTGTGTGTGTGTATTTATTTGTAATGTGTGTCAATAAGATTAATAAAGATAAAAAATAAAATGGAGAGATGGATCAAGCTGAAAATCTATGAAGAAAAATGTGCAAAATGAAAACTGTCAGAAGAATTTGGGATGTGGCTCCATTATTGGAATGTTTGTTTGTTTGTTCATTTCTTTAGAATAATTAAATAGATACTCACTTTTGTTACTGAAGTAGACAAACATTAGATATTTCATGACACATTTTATGTCCGGGAATATTCAAAGTTTGCGAAGAGTAGTCCGTCAGACTTATTTTTTGGCCTTAAAAACCATCCTATAAGTTTTTATAGGCTTTTAATTCTGATTTTAGTGCCCCTTCTTCCAAAGGGGATGAATTCATCTAGTCTGTCGCCCTTAGAGAGCAAATATTTTTGATAGTTCGACTTCAAGGGCAGCCATGCTCGGAGAGCTGTTAGTCGCAACGCATGCAAAGCTTGGAGTCCCTTTTTTATTTTCCTTAATAACGTATGACCATGATGACAGAATCATCATCAACATGATATATATGTATATATATATATATATATATATCATTATTCCCATGAATTACTGACCAACATGGCCAATTAACCCAATGCCGCCGGCCGCCGGCCACAGACGGCGATTATGTAATATGATAGCGCGGGTGCCATCATACGCCGTCAATGATATAATTGATTTAGGCCTATGCGTTCGAGAGCCCCGGCATTGACGCCAAAAAAGACGAAACGGCCCGGCGGGAATGGGTTAATCACAAACAGTAGGCCTCTATACTATGGAAAGATGTGGTAGACATCATATGTGATAAAGTAGGTCATTGAAATATTTGTCATAAAGGTGATATGGCCAGCACCTCACATCACCCCCCCCCCCCCTAAATATTTCCCAGCTTCGTGTATGAATGATGGGTTGATAAGTAAGAAAAGACAACTGCTGAGCAAAGTTATGCCTGGCTATGTAATGCAAGAAGACTAAGGTGATAGAAATGTGTCTTTATTTTTACTGACACCATTTTTTTTTTTTTTTCTTTTTTCTTTACCATGACTGATAACATGTTAACATGTTAAGATATTCCAAACATTTGTCTTCTCTCTACACTGGGGAGCCATGGATTATCTAAGGTCATAGAGTGCCAAACATCAGTGTGACTTGACTTTTATTACATATCTTACTATATTCCTTTTGCATAGGCCATAAACAAGCATAAAACTTTAAAAATCCTATTATTCGGCCACTCTCTGGCAGCAAATTTGTATACAAGAAATATAATTCACAAGCATCGAGTATTTTCTTATTAATGTTTTTAATTAATATTGTAATGTTAACCCAAGTTACAAGGTTACCCAGTAGGAGGACTTACTGTACTATTATCATGGTAATAATTATCATTCAGGGACTTATCTTGATGTCATCATCATAGTAAAGATTTTTTGGAAATTGGACAACCTACTGTGTATGCAAGGAAAAATATTGTTTATGTTGCATGCGTTATGAATTAAACAATGAGAAGTCTTCATCATTTGTAAATCACCAAATTAAGTCCAAGTTCATGTTGATATAATCATTTCTCTTCTTTGTTTTCTTTCAGTGTCTCATTTTTAAACACACACTCACATACGTTCACCTTTATGTCTAGATAATTTTTGGCTGTTTCCCATCTAATTACTTCACAAAAGAAATCTTGTACTGATATCAAAGGAGCTAAACACATCAGAGTATGAAGGAACCTTTTTCCTATTTTGTTATATTAAGTTCCATAGATTTTGAAAGTGGATTGACTGTGGTACTGACATGGTGCAAGAAATGTAAAAAGGGTTACTGCTTCATATTATATTCTATTCTTCAGACATTGTGAAAGTTCAAAGCTCTTCATATTATAACTTCAGGAACAGGGACTAGATGGAAGGGGAAAGGAGAGGAAGAGGAACAGAGCTCTAGAATAAAGAGATACCTGGTGTAGATGGCTGTTGAGAGAGTTGAGGAGGTGTCAGTGACTAGAATAAAGCTACGCTCTAGGGATATTGTAGGTGCTTGCTGTGGGGGACTAAGCTAAGAGGCCATGAGTGGGACAGTGTAGTGACCTGGTCCCTCCCGTTCTTGCAGGGCATAGCAGCGTTGCGCAGACTAGGCCGGCCCCACCCCTGCCCGTTCTGCAACAAAGTCTTCCCCTTCAAGTCCATCCTTCGCAACCACTTGAGAATACACACAGGGGAGAAGCCCTATGCATGTCGAGTGTGCGGGCGGTCATTCAATCACTGCAGTAACTATTATAAACATGAGAGAGCTTGTGCCTTGAAGCTTGCGGAGTCTGCCGAGGATCAGACGGCAGCTACCTCAACAGCTCTGGGTGGAGACCTACAGGGAGAGGTCTGGGGGGAGCCTAGGGATGCCTCTTCTCAGTTACACAGTTCCCAGTATCAGCAGCAAAGCACTAGTCAGCAGCTAACAGTCCAGCATACTCATTCCTCACATCACTCCCTGCATGCTTTCCCCTCACTCCAGCAGCAGCATTCCCACCCATCGACATCACAAATCCAGCCCTCCGTGCAACTGACATCATCCTCGCAGCAACTCTCACCCCTATCCTTAGGACCCCAAGTCCACAACCCTCAGTACCAATCTCGCTCTACCAACAGCACTCACCAACTCTCTCCCTCGAAGGCATCCCCTCCCACATCGTCTCATGTGCCTCAGCACCGCATCTCCATAATTCCCCAGCCCCCCCTGAATTCCCCTCACTCAGAGGACCGCCTCCCACGCGAGTCCCCATCACACGAGCAAAGCAAGAGTGTAATGGAAGCGGGGATAAATCCATGATGCAGATAAATGTAGGGAGAAGAGTGACCCCTCCACAATATAAAAAACAGGATGTAGTTGAGGCATCAGAAATAGATAGTTCTCCTTTTTCCCTTTTTTTATGAGGATAGGTCCTTGTAATCATTTTTCCCTAATGGAAGGGGTTTTCATAAATGTGATATATTATATCCAGATGCTACAGTAAGAAAGATTGATATACTAAAACAATTCCTTGTAGATACAGAATCAAAATGAATATTAATGTTGTTTGTATTTTGTAGAAAATTCAAACTTCTTTTTGTAGCACAAATATCAACTCATTAGTAATAGTCATGTTATATATTTGAAACCAAAACATAATGTGTAAGAATAGAGGTTTAGAATGATAAAAGTTAACGTAATGAATGTGTATCTAGCAACTGGAAAACACATTTGTAAATCTTTGCATGATGAATCTAAAACTTTTTATGTAATTTGAAAATGAAGAAGCAAAAAGTGTATACATCCATCTTTAATTTTCTGCCTCTTTCTATACATATCTAGTCTGTGCATGCATGAGTATATGTAAATACTCATTTGTGTGTGTGTGTGTGTGTGTGTGTGTGTGTGTGTGTGTGTGTGTGTGTTTGATTTTGGGTGTTTGTTTGTGTGTGTGCTCGTGTGTGTGTGTGCTCGTGTGTGTGTGTGTGTGTGTGTGTGTGTGTGTGTGTGTGTGTGTGTGTGTGTGTGTGTGTGTGTGTGTGTGTGTGTGTGTGTGTGTGTGTGTATGTGTGTGTGTGCCCGTGTGTGCCCGTTCATGCGTGCACAATTGCATATGTGGCTGTATGTTTATTTGCTTGTTTCCTTATTCTCTTGTGTTGATCTGTCTGGCAGTCTATGTCAGTGTTGGTCTTTCTGTCTGTTAAAAGGCCACAGTTATGGTCACAACACAAAGAATAGTGTAAGGATAGAATACATATGCAGCAATTAGGAATCACAGTCAATCAAAATACATGAATAACAATTGTTTGGCAAATCTAAGTAGGCCTCTTGATTTATCAAATTTTATTTTATTTATTTTTTTTGCTAATGTAATCTTTATAGTGTGATGTACCTTTCTTTCATGTATATTTATATATATATATATATATATATTTATATTGTATATATATATTATGTATAATATGTATATATATATTATATATAATATGTATATATATATATATATATATATATATATATATATATATATATATATATATATATATATATATATATATATATATATATATATATATATATATATATATATATATATATATATATATATATACATATATGTATATCATTATGGGCACTGTGGTTGAGGGACGGAAAGGTATTGCAGCCAGCTACCAAGATGAAGCAGCAACAGATAGCCAGGAGTGATGTGGGATAAGGATATGGATGAGGGAAGGAATAATACTACAAAGCTGTAAGATGTAAATAAATTAATCAGTTAATAGTTATAAGAAGTGCGTTAAAGACGGAGTTAATGAAATGTAGGATACTTGGAAGTACACAAATCAAGGAATGAATGATAACAGACCATGCATTTGATGATGAAAATATGTAGTACTAGAAGGAGTTCAGTGATTATATAAGTAAAATGTCAAATTATAAAGAAAGATATATATATATATATATATATATATATCAGATGAGTCAGTACTTATAGCTGGCAGAGGCCGGGCCGCCTTGTGCATATAGCCTGGGCTAAGCGACGTCTTCGCAAATCTGTCTGAACTGAACTATATATGTATATATGCATATATATATATATATATATATATATATATATATATATATATATATATATATATATATATATATTTGGCCTTTTAGATATTATTGTTCCTAGAACCAGACCTTCTGTAGTTAAGAAACACAATCTCCAATACTTTCTCATATTCTTTTTTGTTTGAATCTCTATTTTTTTAGTTCCTGCTTTTACCCCATTTGCAATATGCATCTTCATAGGCTTGGATCACTTTCATACCATAATTTTTCCTTTTGTTGATTTGTGATGACTTATTATACCAAATGCCAATTTGTATTAATTTGCCAGTATATCATATATAGACTCATATTTCATACCATAAGATGCCCAGCAAGGTTGAACGTCTTGAGATGTGACCTGCCTTGCAAAGGTTGATAACTCCTGAGATTACTTCCAAATTTCATTCATAATTCCTTCTTCTTTTCCTTTCTCTCTTCTTCTTCCACAATTTTTGGGCCAATTCGACATATCAGCCTCCATGCTTGATCATTCTACTTACACATATGACAGCTTCTAGAGTGTATTTCATTCTCTCTCACGCCTTCAGTCTAAAGCACATGTACCAAGACCTAACTCATCTTCGAATATTCTTCTTTTGTCTATAGCAGTGGTTCTTAATTAAGCTGGGGGGCATATTCAGGGGGGAACACAGGCTGAGAGGAGAAAAGAAGAGATTCTCATTCGAAATTCTCCTAATAAGTGTTGCAATGTACGAGTATTGCATATATTTATTTTAATTTTCATCATTAAAAAACTAAAAATATGTTTTTCTGAAGGTATTTCACATCATTTGGAAGCTAGGACCAACTCTTAGAGGGCGTGCCATCGTAAAAACGTTATGAGCCATTCATCTTTAGCGATTTTTCTGACGTTTGTAACACACTTCCTTTACATTCCTTAACATTTATTTATCAGCAACACATATATCAGTCTTGTTCATATGTTTGATTATGTCTTCCAGTGTCTCATATGTGTTAACATATTTATCTAGAATGTTTAGAATGATTTAATTTTATATTTTGTATCCTTATTTTCTTGTTTTCAAATGTGCTAGTATACATTAATAAAACTATGATGATACTTAAGTGATATTTGAAAATATGTAACCTTCAAACAGCAACCTTGAATGGCAAATACGATATATACTGCTATTTATTGTCGTGAATATGCACACATAGATGTCAATTGAAATATGGTGAAAGCTAACACAATGAAGTGGCATTCAGAATTTTCAATTTGCCGGAAAGATGGAAAATCTTAAACCTCTAATTCCCTGTTAACAATTTTCGCAAAAAAAGTTTATGGTAATCCATTAGCTGTCAGGGAAAAAGAGCCCCTAACCAGTTGCCTTTGACAATCAATTTTTATTTTCTTTTTTATTTTGTTTATACCCATACATACATACATATATATATATACATACATATACATATACATATATATATATATATATATATATATATATATATATATATATAAATATATATATATATATATATATATATATATATATATATATATATATATATATATATATATATAAATATATATATATATATATATATATATATATATATATATATATATATATATATATATATATATAAATGTTATGTATATATTTCTAGTTTTAATTCCCTTTCCTCCTCCCTGCCACTCCCACTTTCTAGATTTGGCCATTAGAATTACCATTAGAATTTAATACTAAAATACATGCATTTCAACCTTTTTCCTTTATCCCTCTTTCCTTTTTTTCTGTTTCTGTTATATTTGCTAGAAATGAAAAAAAAAATCACTTGTTTTACGTAGGTATCTTATAGATATATCATTGCTATTATATTGCGAAGTTTAGTGCAATGTTTCCAGCTCAAATGAAACAAAAGTTCCCGTAGAATCCTGTGCCATAAATTTGTTTTTCTTCTGTGTATGTTTCCCTGAATGACGTGTATTTTTTATGTCCTCATTTTTTGTTTATTCTTTTGTAGGAGTTTTAGTAATTTTAGCACTTTGTGTAATAAAAGGAAACTGCTTCTTTTTTTTTCTCTTTTTCTTTTTTTCTTTAATAACATGACACTCCTTCTGTCTTTTAGTGGTTTCTTTATAAATCACTACCATTGATTATAATAACTTTTATTCTTATATGCAAACTTTTTTTTTATTTTTTACTTTCTTTTTTTTTTTTGTGTAAACTTCAAGTTATTATCTTATGCAAATATTTAATCTAAATTTTAGGTATATCTTGTTTTCTAACTTTGGTTTCTCCGATTGAGAAAAACTTTTATGTTTGTGGGAATATTGGAGTTCACGTGATATCTCCGATTGAGAAAAACTTTTATGTTTGTGGGAATATTGGAGTTAACATGATATCTAGATGGAGGAGATTAGTATTGAGTCAATGCTGAAGCCGTTTGTTATGTATGACGTGTTATTATTATTATTTTTTTTTTTTATTTACCTTTTTTGTACTTTTTTTATTTAGGCCTTTAGGAATTTTGGACAGCTATTTTACTGAGTTTCGAACAACTGAGCAATCGTTAGGCTATTATTCTAATGATTTAGAAAACAAAAACTGAGAAATAAATTTGTAAAATCCAATAGTATTAGATGTGGTTACCAAAAATTCACTCCGAGTACACACAATCACACTTTTCTAGACAGAAATAACAAAAGTTCTGAATGATTCAGAAACTTTGAAAATTCGCAAATACAGCCATTGATGTGTTCCCGAGCCTGACCGTAAATTAGATTTGTATGTTCTGTAAGTTGGAACAGATACAGCATAAGACACAGCACTGCCCTCACTTTTGATTGATGCATAATTACAACTGAAAAAAAAAAACAAAAAAAACAGTACTTGCTATAGCCACATCATCGCAGGGGGCAAACCTACCATTATATTTCACCAGCTGTAACTTTACCATGGACAATTGTAGGACCAGAATTGTGTCTTATACTATATATACACTATATATACGGTTCATAAATCAAAGTGATGATAAAAAGACTTAATTTAGGGGTAAATGTTTCTTTTTCCTATCCAGCATTGCATATTAACCCATTGGTCGTGGTATTAAAAAAATGTTTGTGCAGTAGGATGGCTGGTTTACATGTCTGGCATGGTGCCATCCGCATCTATGACCGACTCTGCCTTTGCAGCAAATCATGCCATATGCTGCCAATGGGTTAATACCCTCTCATGATTAAAGATTAGCAATTACTCTTACTTATACTTTGACAGCAAGGTAACGGGAAAACATCCTATGAGATAGTTATAAATAACGTACAAAGTTACACTTTTCACACTACATGACAGTAC
>BOPN01002470.1:177500-195000 GCA_017312705.2 Penaeus japonicus
TTTGATAGGATATTTTCCCTTTGGTAAGTCTACGGTCACTAATGCGAATGCCCGTATGCAGACACTGTAGCACAATTAGAGTGATACTTTATGCAGTATCAGTTAATGTTGTTTAAGATTCAAGTGTAAGGCTAAGGTGTTCTCTTTTGTCCTGACACCTGGTAGTGGCGCGACCTCTGACTCTCTCTTGTTGTCACTTGCAGGGGACGTGTGTGTCCGCCGCCGCGCGCTGTCACGACATGTCGGCTTATACCAGTGGTGGGGAAGGTGTTGGTGGTGGAGGGAATGGTGGAGGGGAAGGCAGCGGCGGCATTCGGAGACTCCTGGAGTGTGAGCACTGTCACAAGCACTTCACGTCGCGCTTCAACCTTCAGCGTCACCAGCTCATCCACACGGGCGCCAAGCCATACGAGTGCCCCCTGTGCCACCAGCGGTTCAACCAGTCGGGTCACGTCAAGACTCACCTGAGAACCCGCCATCCCACCCAAGAGGCTCAAACCCTAGCCGACTTGGCGAAACTGTAGCCCATAGCCGCCGGACCCTTGGTGGTGGCATGCTCTCCTCTGGGCCCAAAAGACCATACGTCAGGCTGCAGTTCCCCGCAGCCCCATGACCATGTTATGGTTTACAGCCCATCGCAGACCCAGGCAGAGCAGGCCACGGTCTCTCCTTCTCCCCATCCAGAAGAACAGACCATCATATTTAGACCTTACCAAGCCCAAGGAGTTCGGACTATGGCCCTCAGACAGTACCAGGACCAAGAAGACCACAACGTCAACTCGGCTTCCTTCCAGACGCAAGAGGAGACCGCAACAAGTATGGTGCTTACAGATAACCACGACAGCCCTACCACGTCTTGGAGGGCCCGAGAGGCTGTTTGCTCCAGCTCAGGTATCCAGACCACAGTCTCTGCACCTGTTGTCCAGATAATATCCCAGACGGAATCCCCCGTGCACCAGCCCTCGACCGTGGAAATCGAGCTGGACGTAGAACTGCTGAAACCGTGGGCGTCTCAGGATAGATATTATCAGCAATGATGTGTTCATCCTTTAGCTTTACTCTGGTACTTAAAAAGAGCAGGATTTTGTGGGGGAAATGTGATTCTCATAGTTATGTATCTTCTCCTATTATTATTATTATTATCTTCTGATTCTCCTACAGCAGATGAAAGAAGGCTGAAGGAACACCTGATGCAGAGCAAACAGTCATGTTATCTGTTCACATTGAGGTATTCAAATTTTCAAGTAGAATACCTTGCCTCATTAGACTTTGTTTAACGCACTGATGCCGGGAACATGCGCCATCCACCATGGTTTTTTCCAAGTAGTCAAATATTAGGCCTACCTGACCTCACCTTTTTCCCACTTTTTTTGAATTTTCAGGAAGAAATATTTTATTTCTATTACTATTACATCATTAGGAATGTTATTGTTGATATTGTTTTATCATTATTATAATAATGTTCAAAGTCATTATAATAGTAATAGATAATGATTTTTTTTTCACAAAATTTTAGAAAATAAGGTATATAGGTAAGGTCAGATAGCTTACCAATTGACATCCATGGTTACTAACCATATATATAAATATATATATATATATATATATATATATATATATATATATATATATATATATATATAAATATATAGATATGGAACCATATATCTATAATACATTGGATGTAAACATGCACACCGAGCATCAGTGGGTTAAGGAGTGGTACAATGTCTGGGTATTTAGTGTCCTAATTTGAGATATTTGTTGGGGGGGGGGGAGACATTGCTTGATATTTTTTGCTCTATTGATATTAGTGGTGAAGAAGAAATGCTTTTAAACAGCTTTTTGATTTATCTGTCTTCTTTGAGTAGGTGGCAACACAGAAACAAGATCATGATGTAGAAATATATATATATATATATATATATATATATATATATATATATATATATATATATATATATATATATATATATATACATATATATATTTGTGTGTATATATATATATATATATATATATATATATATATATATATATATATATATATATATATATATATATATATATATATATATGTATGTATATGTATATATATATGTATATGTATATATATGTGTGTGTGTGTGTATGTATATGTATATATGTTTATATGTATGTATATGTATATGTTATATATATATATATATATATATATATATATATATATATATATATATATATATATATATATATATATATATATATATATACATATACATATATACATATACATATATATATATATATATATATATATATATATATATATATATATATATATATATATATATATATATATATATATATATATATATATATATATATATATATATACATATATATATATATATATATATATATATATATATATATATATATATATATATATATATATATATATATATATATATATATATATATATATATATATATACATATATTACATATATATACATATATATATATTTATATATATTTATGTATATATATATAAATATATATATATATATATGTATATTTACTTATGTATATGTATATATTTAAATGTTTCAACCAGATTATGTATACAAAAACTTGATTCAGCTTGAGTCTTGTTCATACATAATGCTCAGATAACAATTCAAATGCATTTCTTAGGTCAGAGATTATGGGAAGGCAATGTGAAGGAAATTATGCCATGTGCCAATGTAAAAAACAAAACAAAGCAGAAAACAATTACAATGAAACAATGAAAAATGTTTTATCCGTCTCAGGTTTTCATTTTGGGCTCAAGACTTCTCTAGACATGTGCGTGTTTATGAAGTATTTGCCGGTAGTACATACAGGAGATAAACCATTCAGTGTGCGCGAGAGAGTGGCGTTTTACACATTTATACATGTCTTTCAGTAGCTTTGTGTTCAGTTAACTTTAATATCCTCAGTATAAAGTGTAATCTTGGATATAGCTGTGTCCTTTCATTGTAAATTTTTTGTCACGAAGCTGAGGCCAAGTTAATTAGAGTTGATATTATTACCCAGTTTTCTTTTTTTCGCTAGGCATCACCTATTAGAACTGGTTTCATTTGATTTTTTCTAAGTCTATCAGACCATCATTGACTTTCCTCTGATCTGAGGAAATGACAACAACGTTCTCTTATTGTATATTTCCTACAACAACGTCTGCAGTCACATGATTTATTTTTACGACATTGGAGGAGAGTTTTAAGAGTTTCTCTAAACTTGCATTTATATTTATTGTTATAACTTCCTTCCCCTCTCATTTCCCTCTTCATTTTGTTAAATTTTTGTTTTTGAAATGGAATGAATATAGTATTTATAGGAATATATATATTTAAATATTATTGATTATATTACCAGTCTCACTTAAATATTGTGTTGCATATTTTGCTTTTATTTACGTGATGAGTGTTTTATATTGTTAAATTATTGTTGTTATTGATAATGCTGGCTTGGTAATGTTTTTTTTTATAATTACCTGTATCTTTCCCCTTTTTCAGTTGTGATTTTATATATGATTTATTGGTAGTAATTTGAAAGGTGACGATTTATGAAAGTAAAGAAAGACTTGTATTGGTGATTATCGTTATCGATTTGTTGTTGATGGTAAAGAATTGGCTTTAAAAGTATATTGTTTATGAAAAGAAGAAGGGCTGTAATAGCTTTGGACTTTTTTGACAATTGTAAAACAATCTTTGTGAATATCTATGAATAGTCATTGATTTTGATATATTTGATGGATACTTTCATAGGTTATCTTTACATATTCAAAAGTAGATCCTTTATTTTCAGTTTTTTTAAAATGTTTTTTTCTCTTTTTTTTAATTCTTATTTTTCCCATTTGCTTTAAGGTGTGTGAGTGTGTGTGTACAGTGGGATGCTCTTTTCCTTTCCTTCATGCATTTTATATCTTCTCTTCCCTCTTCTCTCTTCTCTTTTCTTCTCTTTTCTATTCTCTCTTCTCTTTTCTCTTCTCTCTTCTCTTTTCTCTTCTCTCTTCATTTGGATGATTAGATGCAATACAGATTCTCAAACCCATGGTAGTAAAACCAGAGAGAATGTTACT
Source organism: Penaeus japonicus (assembly GCA_017312705.2). NCBI lineage: Eukaryota > Metazoa > Arthropoda > Malacostraca > Decapoda > Penaeidae > Penaeus > Penaeus japonicus. Next base: position 181,606 of record BOPN01002470.1, read on the forward strand.
TGGAGGAGTTTCTCCCTTCTTTTCTCTCTTGATTTTCTCTTTTTTTTAGGCAGCTTCCTCGGCATTATATATTACTGTGAAAAAAGTTGTCAAGAAATTAATAGGTGAAGTAAACGCATTAGTGTGTGAATATAGACGCGTCTCCAGTGAATGGCATCATTATTGTATCTGTTCGTTATTGTATATCATTATCTTTTCTAGTTCAGTCTGCACAAAATAGGAGTTTTATTTTAGTAATCTACAGATCAAAATCTACATTGTGAGACTTGAAAATATTATGATCATTTTCTTGCTTCCTGTGAGGCATGATTTCACTGGAGTATGACTGAAATTTGTATGCCTGTCCTCTTGGGTTAAACTTTGGGGAGAGCTGACAATTTAGATATGATATTGATTTGATTAGACTTTAATGGTTAATGCCCTTGCGTCTGAGATCTCACACATACACACACACACAAATTTTTAAATTTTAGATACAATCTACCAAAGTGTTGATTACATTTGTAGAATTCAAGTGATGTATTTAAAAGTAAACTGTCATAATCAGTGTAAGGGTATAGTCATTATGATTATGTTATCACACCTCAGTATATATATATATTTTTTCTATCACACTCTTTTTCTGACAAGATTATATTTTCTTCATAAACCATCATAACCTCCACTGATGAGGGGCTTAGTATTAGAAAGCCCTACATTTATGTTTTTCTGTTTGATTTTAAGAAGTTTAGGCTCGTAAGCAAAGGTTGTTTGAGAAATGTGAATATGGTACAGACTGCAAAAACATTTTGTCAAGATAGGGTTCGACCAACCGTGGGGTAGGTTGTCAGTAGCTTGTCCCCTCTTAGGATCTTTTTGTTTTAAGCACCTAGAAGGAAGAATCTGAGTATACTGCCAAAGGTACAAATTCTTTAAGTTATCCCACATGTCACTTGATACTGATTTGACCTCAACCCGTCATTACCTCAAGGCAATCTAGTCTGATGCGAAGTGTGATCGGAAAGTAACACAAATCATGACTTTCACCTGTTGTGACCCGCTTAGTGGGTTCTAAAAATAGGAATTCTCTCAGTCTCTCTTTCTATCTGTCTTTGTAATTCATCTCTCTGCCTACGTCCTCTGCTCTCTCTCTCTCTCTCTCTCTCTCTCTCTCTCTCTCTCTCTCTCTCTCTCTCTCTCTCTCTCTCTCTCTCTCTCTCTCTCTCTCTCTCTCTCCCTCTCTCTCTCTCTCTCTCTCTCTCTCTCTCTCTCTCTCTCGTCTCTCTCTCTCTCTCTCTCTCTCTCTCTCTCTCTCTCTCTCTCTCTCTCTCTCTCTCTCTCTCTCTCTCTCTCTCTCTCTCTCTCTCTCTCTCTCTCTCTCTCTCTCTCTCTCTCTCTTTCTCTCTCTCTCTCTCCTTCTCCTTCTCTCTCTCTCAATATAGAGACTCAGTTCAGTGTTTCTTTTGCAATGCAAAGGTATAAGAATAGGACATTACATAAGATTTAGTGTTAGAGAAAGTAAGTAACTCAGAAAGTCGCAGCAATAACTACCTTATGATACATATTGAGTGATTGTCTATTTGTATCTTTTCTATATCTATATATGTATATATTTGTATGCATTATTCTTTTTTTTTTATTCTTGATGCTTTTAAACAATTTCTTCAATTGTTCCTCTCTCTCCTTAATTTTACAAATACATTCCATACGCCTCAGGAAGCCAAGTTTCAGATCACCGTAAACTTATATAGAGGAATTACTGCACATCCATTTTTCCAAGCAGGGACAAAAGTTTCTGTCTTCATAGATTGTTTCATCTCTTGGAATACAATAGATAATATCCAAATTGAAGTATTATATAAGATCTTTACACACATTGCCACATTTTTTTTATTTTTTTTTATTTTTTATTCAAACTAAGATGAATAATTAAGTTACTTGATGAGTTCAATTAGGTAGTGAAATATATATAATCTTTTTCAATGAAAGTTCAGGTTAAGACAACAGACTTTTTCTTTACTTTTCTTTCTTGTTATTGGCATTTGCCGAAAGAATATTTTTTCAAATATTTAAAAATATATAAACTACCTACAGGGCATTTTATGATACAGTTTTATTCCAAGATAATAAAGTACACTATTTGTTTCCATTTTAAAGATATTCATTGCTTATTATCTTCTGTTTGTAACTGAAAGATAATTCCTGTTGACTTCTCTGGTGATGTTTATGTAAGAATTTATTACAATCTTTACCAAGTTCTTGTTCCTGTACATGGGAGAACATTTGGTCCATTTTATTTATACATCTACATATTCATATTCATATATACATATATACATATATACATATACACATATACACACATACACACATATACACATACACACATACACACATATACACATACACACATACACACATACACGCATACACACACACACACACACACACACACACACACACACTATATATATATATATGTGTGTGTGTGTGTGTGTGTGTGTGTGTGTGTGTGTGTGTGTGTGTGTGTGTGTCTGTGTGTGTGTGTGAATTATTTCTTTATGATTTCCAATACCTTGTTCTATTTCAAAGGGATTTTTAAAAGTTGAGGATAGAATTGCAGAACAGTTACTATCAATGACAAATCTATATGACAGAGTTTGGAATAGAGTCAGATTTGCCCTACTTTCTTGCTGTCTTTTTATTCCTTTGTTCTTTCTTGTGTTAGATATGCAGTTCTTCTACAGAAAAGAGGTTCCTTTTTCCAGACTAAAGGAGAACCAAAAGAAACAGGAACTAATGCTTCCTCGGGGAAAAATTGATTTCCTCTCGTGCATTGCTTAGATCCAGGTTTTGTCGTTTGATTGATGCAGAACTGTTTAAATGTTTTTGTAAAAATCTCTGTAGAGACATTTAGAGTCACTGTGCTAGATAGGATTTGAGACTGTTTCCATTTCTTGTTCTTATTAGAGGACACTTGTTAAGAACATGTACAGTAGGGATGGTGCCATAGGCTCGAGCTATTTTTACGTACTCTTGGTCCATTGCGTCTGGTTTTTATTTGGTACAAGATCGTAAACAATGGTTTAGATTGTACACTGAACTCTGACTTGCTTTGGAATTTCCTACGTCTAATCTTTCCCCCTGATACTGAGCAAGGGAATCGTGCACAAAATGATATTTTTAATTGATGGCATTTCTGTTTCAAGAATCTCCTATTCCTTGATAACAAAAGTGAATTCTTGTGAGTGTTTTCTTGTTAAGCATTTAATATTTTTTTTTTTTTAGCTTTATGATCTTTAATAAGACTTATCTTTATTCAAATGGCCTTGCCCCATGTCTTATAAGTTGAGTGATGTCTTGCCTCCTTGTGTGACAGTCGTACAGGTTGCATGATTGTTTTATTAAATTGTATGAGCGTAATTGCGTTCCCTCAGATGTAGAGGTAGAAACTTAGAAAAACAAATTCTGTAAAATAGCAATTCAGTGTATGAAATGAAAGACATAAATTTACAATGAGTTCTGACTGATTCGTGGAGATTCACATGCACCCAGATTCACTGACACATGGGCAGATTGCTCATTTAGTCAAATTAATTGTATGACTGTTGTTTATGTGTTGTTTAAAGCTTGTTTTCTTGAATATTCTGTATATGAGACTTTGGTTGTTTGTGTTTTAAGTTGTGCACCAATATTACATTAGGCAAATCCAGTGTTTTTGTAAGTGTTAAGCTACAAGTCTTATCACAGTTATTGATTTTCAAAGTAGAAATATAGCATTTCATGTTTTATTCTGTTAACAGTTAGCTGAATACAAAGGTAAGGCAAGAGTTCAGAGAGTTACTGAGAGGAATCTTAACCTGCAGATACAAGAACTTGAATTAAAAGCTTCGGAGGGAGGAAGTCTCATACATAAATGGGGGGGGGAGGCTATGGGAAACGTATTCATCAAAACCTTACTTCTTCGAGATGTCATAGGGCAACCCGATGTCTTTAATCGTCCGCTAGAGGCAATGCTAAAGTTAAACTATGTCAGGTATTCCAATTGTAGCTATTTCTTTGATTCAGTTTTTCATTTCCATGCATGACTTAAGAGTACGTTTTGCAGATGGCTTCACGATCAGGTGGGAGGAAACGACCCAACCCCCAACCCCCACCTTGGACCCCAAAGGTTAAAAATAGATCAGGCTTCTTTTTTTTCTTTATCACGTAAAGCCGCATGCTTGAGGATCCCACCGATCATGAGTCCGTACCACAAACACAAAGAAGCTCTTTATATGGATACGTGTTGCTTTTACGAGTAGTTGTAGACGTGTGTTGTTTACTTGATCAGTTTTTTGTAGCTTGTTATGAGAGATGCGTGTCGACCAGGGTTCACTGGCGCAATCAGGGATATATCATTACAACAGGAAATGTTCAAGTACGTTGCAGTTCAAATGTTCTTTTTTCCTCCGCGGACTGTTCTGCTTGAGAACCAATTCCAGTCTTTGAATTATGTCGCGTTTTGTAGATTGCTACTACATCTCGTAGGTATTGACCTCAAGTGAAAATTTGTTTGTCTTAGGAGTTAAGGAAATGTGGTATGTTCAAAGTTCAAAATATTAAAGTGCGGGTTTTCTTGGGTTTATGTGTATAAAGGTATAGAATGAAAGAATTAACAATATATGACATAATATACATTTGATAGATGATATACAAAAAAAAGAAAAAAAAGGATTTAAGAAATTCATTTTGCTCATATGTACAGAGTATTGTTTACACATATGTTGTGGCTAGTGTTTCATGAGGGAGCAGTAACTGCATTTCTGATTACGGGAACGTGGAGTATAGAGTCAAGAGAGCCCGTTGTGTCAACCAGACTGGAATTTTAAGAAACAAAAAGTTCTGGTGACAGGCCAAGCACCCAGCGCTCCAGAGTCTCAAAACGTCAAGCGTTCCCATGCTCCAGTGGCACCCCATAACGTAAAAACCGTTCCAAGTATTAATATTGTACATGCACCCTAGTAGCTATGTGCCAAAGTTAGCGCGTCACACTCGTAGATCTCGAGAATTTTTCTAAAAGAATGTCATTGTGATGTGGGTTATTAATACTGTTAATATGATCTTTTTTTTTTCCCTCCCTTTTATTTTCTTTTTGTAGTAGTGCAAGGATACAATCAATGTATATTTCGTTTCTTTTTTATAATGATGTACATAGTTCTGAAAATGTTTTCTTTCCATGTACCTAGAGGTTGGCAGTACTTATTCATTTACACCAGAGTAAGGATAGAAGTACCTGCTAAGATATGTATTAACGGATAGGAACTAAATCCATACTTATTGTTAATACCAGAGTTTTCAAATTAATCTTAGATTCTCCATGTGCTGGCACAATATGGGACTCGTGATTGTCTTTAGGTGAAGTTGAATGGTATAGCCTAACCAAACTCTGTTAACCATAGTCATTTGTTTTTAAGTTCTTTCCGGTTGTACTGTTTCGTTAGCCAGCTACCATCCAAGGCTCTCGCTCCGTCATTTTGCCTATTTATTAAGGTCTTTTACCATTGTTTATTCTTTTGATCTTCTTCTTTTTGTGGCGAGACAGCTGATGAAGCTGATGTTTTTCTTGATGCTGTGCTCAACTCTGAGAGCCGTCTAGCTAAGAACAACACAGCTACCTGTTGTGTTAGGCCTTAACTTAGTTTATAAGCCACACATTTTTTTTTCTCTCTTTGGTTTTGTGGAATGAGGTTTTCTTTTTTATTTCTGGTAAGAACAACAGGAGAGTTCTATACAACAGTATAAATTTATGTGTTTGTATGTATATACATATACACATATGTAAATGAAAATACAGCATTTTAACTCCTGTATTTATTATATGAGTTTTTATCAATTGTTTTCAGTCATATCAGGAAAAAAAAACGTACTTAGAGCTTTCATTTTATATTCGAAGTTGTGAAAGGGACAAGCTGTGTGCTGTTTTGAGCTACATTAAGGTCTAACACCCATTTTTTTTTTTCTTACCCAAAAAAACTCAGTGTAATACAGTATCCGTCAATGCCACCTCATGCAGTCTGCTTTGCCCTTGCTTCTCGGATAAAGTCGCCCTTTCTCTTGCCGATGTCATGCTGCTTTTATGGTTTGTGGACAGACTCCAGGATATGATATTGTGTCCATAGGCCATAGACCAGTGTGCCACAGCAGGTACAGTATGTGTGACTTGGCTGGCAGCATACAAGAGTGAAGCAGGAATGCATGTGCGTGACTGTGCGTGTGTGTGTGTACTGTGTGACTGTGGCTACTTACTGTGTCCATTATTGCCTCGGTAGCTATGCAGTATTAGTACAATTACAATTGTTTTATATGAGCAAGTTAAAGTTTGGTGCAAATACATGAAAATGAGGTAACAATCCAGAGATTCTGTAATAGCGAGAGAACTTATCATTCAAGATGTTAAACATGTCCTGTGATATCATAGTACTATTTTCAGACTTTCTCCATTATTACTATGATGTCATAGTAGATGCCAGTATTAGGCATATTGCCACTGCTGTGACATCATACAATTGTAAAATCGTACTACACATGCATTCAGAAACTACTGCAGTCCAACCGAGGCTCGATGGAGGAATGTTGTAGACCGTTTCTCTAGCCTGTCAATGTGTACAAATGTTAGCTGGGTATTTCTGGTCACGATGAGGAGGACACAAGGCAAGTGGTAATGAGGCATGAATGAAGCTGGATAAATCTGCAATCCATTGCTGAAGGCCCAGTTGTGCCACGACTGAGAGAGAGTAAGCCTCCTCGTATAGTCTTAAGAGGCGGAAGAGCTTATTTCCAAGAGTAATCATCAAATGTGAGTGAGGCGTTTGTGATCTCGTGAGTTGGTCTTTGAGGCTGCCCAGCTGTGGTGTCAAGTGAACCACAAAATCCTGTCGCAATGCGTGACACTAATCATTTCATTGTTGTTCAGTCAATGTCGAATTTGATGTCTAATGAATGTGAATCAATGTCACTTCGTTGTTTTATTAAACCTGTTTTCTTGGTTCGGTGAATTAAGCTTTGTTTCATTAGAGCATGAAAGAAAAGGAAAAAAAAAGTACTGCTGTAACATGATGTATATGACATTTATAGCCTTAATACTTGCAATGATTTGTAATAGGAATCATCGATATCATATATGATACCCTCTGAACAATACAAGCAGTCTACTGTACAGCAAAGAAATAGTTCCATTATATGTATGTTAATTTAGTATGTAGTATTACTGCTGAACATATTGTCATGTGTTACATTTAATTAAATGCTTTGTGAAAAAAATTCAGAAGTAAAGTCAAGGTATAGATGAATTTAGGATGTGAAGGCCATTTTTTTTTTTTTTTTTTTTTTTTTTTTTTTTTTTTTTTTTTTTTTTTTTTTTTTTTTTTTTTTTTTTTTTTTTTTTTTTTTTTTTTTTTTTTTTTCTCACTCATAATCAAAATTTTTATCTCCAGATATTAATAAAATTTTCATGCATAATCAAATCAGTAATGTCTAAATAATTTTATAATTAAAAAAATGTAAGGTAAGTATTAAATATTAATTGCATAATATGTAGGAGTCAGAAAAATATATATTTTGGACACAAGTGAGTTTGAGTGTCTGACAGATGGTTTGAATATCACTATGCTTGGCCAGAATTCACACATATCTAGCATCACCAAAAGATTTAATAGTGGAAGATATATCTGCCAGTGGAATGTGAAACCATGTGTCAACAACACCACAAGTTTTATCACCCATTACAACAAACCTTTTTTCATGCCCTACACACCATACATCAAGGTTATGTATGTCCCTGTATTTTTTCATGTCACATGCCATATAAACCATACATCAGCCATATATGGATGACCAGTCACAGCAATTTCTTTTTCTTGCCGCAGCAGTTAGCGGCAGCGCGTGCCCTGCTTCGCGTCCTGGGTGCCGCCAGTCAGGGAGGAGGAGCCAAGTCAACCAGGAGTGACTCAGTCAAGCACAGTGTCGCACCAGGGCAGTGTAGGGTATGTTAAGCTTGTTGTATCTATTTGCGATTCGTGTTTTGTTTGTAGTGTTTTATGGCTCTGAAAGATCAGTATGCAATAGTCTATTGTTTTATGTCCTTTTTTGAAATATTACTGTTCTAATCAGTAAGATTCTAGTTTTTTCTTAACTAGATTTTCTGATAGTTTTTTCTTAACTAGATTTTCTGAGACTTGAATTTTATGGAATCAAAAATTATGTCGATTTATCTTTTTTTTTTTTCATCAAGGGTGATTTTTTTCTTCTTTTTATAAAAAAAAGAGCCGGTTGAGTTCTTACAAATTAATATAGTATGTAATGTTATGCTTTACTATGAACCTTCTTTGATGAATATCATATTTGTGTCTAATTAAATATTTTTTGCCAAAGTCAACTAATTTGCACATCTGTCGAGAAGTGTTGAAGCGTTGTTTCAATTAAGGTGAGAAAATTTGAAGATGCAGGCTATTAATGCAATCATGAAGGAACAGATATGTGGCTAATTCCATTCCTGTTTGCAATGTATATGCAATGTAGCAAGCAAGCGCAGCTTCCCACGGGTAATTTCCCGAGGCCTAAGGCCATGCTGAACATCTCAAGAGAGATTTTCACCCACCTTATTCCAGGGGGTGACTAAAAGAGGGTTTGTATTGGGAAAAAAAAGTGTATTTATAGCAAAACTTCATGATGTGATAAGATGTCATCCATTTTGTGAAATATTCCAATGTCATGATTAGACATCATCCGTTTTGTGGGAAATACTCTGACAATGTGATTTGACGTCATCCATGATACATGGGTCAAAGGTCTTAAAATAGATGAGAGTCATAAGCTGAACTAGGAATTACCCAGCTGATTTTAAATGATAAATACCTCCTATAGCTAGAGGGGAAAGTGTAGCTGCAAACCACAGTATCTGCTGTTTCTTCAATGGGAAGCATGCCAGGGAAAAACAGGTAAAAAACAATATATATATATATATTATGATATAAGTTGATAATAGAAACAGATAGAGGCCCCCAAATTGCATAATGAGTAATGTGGATCCTCAGCCGTTGGCACGAGAAAACTGCTCATTCAAGGATAGTGACGAGATCAGTCATGAGAGAATGACATAAGCTGGCCAAGATAGAGCATGTGACGTGCATCCAGTCGAAAGCCAGTGACCTGTATAGCTGGCATAGACATTCACTACTTAAATCGTTTTGTTTTGTAGCTCATTTGCACCCATTTGCTGCTAAGCTATCATTCATTCCCTTCTTTCTCATTCATATAAAAGCTTTTCCTGTGGTCGTATGACCCTGCTATTCCACTAAACACACAGTCTGACATGAAGGTGGACTATGGTATAATGAAATGCCCATTCCCTTTTGAATAGGTCTGCGGTGAAACCATAGCACGAGGAGAGCACAGGTCGCACATGGCTTCCCATACTGCACACAGACCACTTCATTGTGCAGTTTGTGGTAGAGGCTTCCATCAAACAGAAGACCTTAAGAGGCATATCAGGTACCTTGGTGACATTCAACTTTATAGTAATAGTTTCTGTAATGATTTTGGTTATGGAGGTTGAAGTTCTGATCTAGTTGCACAATTGATCTTGAAATACTTCAAGCTGTGTTATTTTGTTATGCTCAGGTGCTTCAGTTTGTATTTTAACACATTAAGTAGCCATCAAAAAGTTCATGCAACTTTTTTTTATTTTGACTGCCTTAAATTTTATTTCAACATATAAAGTAAGCATCAAAATATCCAAACAATTATATATAAGACTCATCTATTTTGAACTTTGAAGAGACACATGGAATGGCCACTCGTCAATTCCTCATACATTTTTTCTCTCCCGAACACAGGATTCACACAGGAGAGAAACCATACAAGTGTTCAACGTGTGGGGTAGCGTTCAGACAACGAGGACACCTGTCGAGACACGTGTTCAAGTACCATCCAGAGCAAAGACCTGCTAGAAGTAAATAGTGGGAGACAAGATTAGGATATATGGAATGCAGTTTTAAGATTTTGTAGTTGATTTATTCACTTGCGGAAGAGTTTTTATTTTTAGTCAAAGGTCCGTTTGTTGGTGCTGGTCCAAAGAACTTGCGCGGAGGCAGTGTGATGACGGCATGCTATGTATGGTGATATCGTGTCCTGGAAGAGGCAATATCTTGGTTTATGTTTTCGCATTGTTATTGTTAACTGGATTCTTACATATGCAAAAGGTTCTTTTAAAGACAATAGAGCACAGTATAGTATTATCAGTATGATTGGTACTTTCCTTTGGAGCCATTCACACAGGTGTGCAAGATACAGATCTGTAAGCACAAACACACACACACAAGAAAAGTATGTGTGTGTGTTTGTGTGCGTGTGTGTGTGTGTGTGTGTGTGTGTGTGTGTGTGTGTGTGTGTGTGTGTGTGTGTGTGTGTGTGCGCGCATGTGTGTGTGTGCATGTGCGTGTGTGTGTGTGTGTGTGTGTGCGTGTGTGTGTGTGTGTGTGTGTGTGCATGTGCGTGTGTGGTGTACGGGTGTGTGTGTGTGTGTGTGTGTGTGTGTGTGTGTGTGTGTGTGTGTGTGTGTGTGTGTGTGTGTGTGCATGCGTGCGTGTGTGTGTGTGCGTGTGTTGTGTGTGTGTGTCTGTATCTGTGTCTGTGTGTGTGCATTTGTGTTTGCGTTAGTGCAGATTCAAGGGGCATATGTGTGTGTGGGCTTGAATGTATATGTATGAAATAGGATTTTGATTAGTATTTGTCCCTTGGTTGGATTACAAATATACTAATTTTGCCATTAAAACTCCTAAACCAGTAGGAACTTAGCATTTGTGCTTCTAACAATAGTCAATTCATATTTTATTCTTCATATATTTAAACTTTATGTCATGAAATTATACTCTTCCTGTTATGTACAATGAAGTGTCATAACTAGAAACAACAGAAATCTATCATTATGTTTATAGAATATGACCATATGTACTTCAATTTAGCTTTTAAGTATAAAATGTACCTTTAACAGAATCATTTATTTATAATGATTTTAACACAAAGTAAAGACAAAGAATATCTATAATCATTTATTTAGATGTTAGAAGAGAAAAAAAAAACACTATGTAACAAAATTTTGACTTTGTTTTGTCTTTAGTCAGTAAGTGTTATTTCCTAATTGCTTCTTCCTTGAAAGCCAAGGATATGACTAGTATTCTCTTTAAACTTTGCTTCTGTGACCTTGACACCGATGATTTTAAACTGACTTATTTACAATATATTCCAGACAAATTCAGCACTGAGCTGTCGAAGTATGATTTTTTTAGAACTTTCAAGAACTTTCTAGAACATTGGAGAAATTTCTAAAAAGAAACTAACAAGTTTTCGTGTCATCTTTGCCTTTGCCGAGTTCAGTGTGGGGAGGAACGTCAAATGGGAGAGACTGACAGACCCCCACCGCTGCACTTAAAACTGGGCCTTAATAAACACTTTGTCACAGCTCTAGATAGGGAGTCTGCAGCCTTCAAGTACCTTCAAGACTTCTTCCCTAAGCTGTCTGAGTGAGAAGTAAAAGCCGGTGTCTTTGTCAAAACACGTGTAAAGAAGATTGTGGAGTGCAAGGAATTCCTAAAAAAAAAAACTCGCTAGGACAGAGGATGCGGCATGGAACAACTTTGTCACAGTGGTTTAGGGCTTCCTTGTGAATCACGAGGCTGAAGACTATGTGGAGCTCGTTGAGACCCGGGTGAAGAATTACGGAAAAACAGGCAGCAGGACGTCCCTTGATGTCCATATCCTTGACACTCGTCTTGATAAATCCAAGGAGAGCAATGGCGCACACTTGGAGGAGTACGACAAGCCCTTCCAGATGGTATACTGAACTTTGAATGCCGCTACTAAGAATCTTATAATGAAAACGTGATGGGAGACTATATTTCGGGGCCGAGTAATTTACAGTATTACCGCAAATTGTGAATAAACTACGCACATTTATATTTTTGTGGTCCCTTCTGCAATTCTAGAAAAATCAAATGCTACTTTTGAATCATATCTTCTTTTGTTCTGACTTTTGTGAAAATGAAAAGGATAATGTTCTCGTACGTCAGTTTTCCGAATGCAAATGGGCAAATTGAGGAATATCGTTATCCTGGTCACAAAGGCAAAGTTTGAAGGAAATATTACCCATTTTTCATACCTTCTAGGTATTAGCAAATAGGAAATAACAGTTTCTACTCTAGGACAAAAATTGTGTTACACAGTGAAATCAGACCTGTGATATAAAGTATGCCCAGTTTTAAGTATAAGGTGAAAAGTAATGAACAATATTTGATACTCAAGGAATGATTTCAAGAGAAGCTAGTACATGCAACGTTTTGCCAGGCTTTTTCTTTCTTTCTTTTTTTCATAGGAAAAGGACTGAAAAAAATTGTTGTCATAATAGTAACTCAAGTTATCCTTAAAGATTTTCAGTCATTGTTATACAACTTTTTGTTTGTGATGGGTTAAGTCATCTCACATAAATCAAGAAAATTATTAGATTTCTATTTTATCTTTTTAAAAATTATTCACTTTATTTGTTTCTTTTATTATTTTGGACAGTCTATAAGAATTAATTTTATCATGTTGTTTTAAGATGATTTTGAAATTTCATTTTGCATGTTATTTTTGCCTATAATATGTAACAATTTTTTTTCATTGCTTCATGCAGTGCGAGATATACAGCAAATGCATTTGTTTTACATAACAAACTGAACTTTTGGTATTAATGAGACCTTTAGTACAAGAGGGATAGAACAGACCATTTCCAAAAATGTCCAGGAAATGCACTGTAAGTCGTGAGGTTCTATTTGTATATATTTCCACAGGATTTTGAAAATCTGAAACGATGTTGATAGTGGAAAGTTCTGTCATTTTTGAAAATCATAACTCTGTTACCATATCAAAGTCTTATTTTGTAGCATTTTGTGTAAAACCAATAACACTGGAATGCTTTGATGTTACCAGTTGCAATTTCTGGAACGAAAGTTGATTAGGTGAGGTGCAACATCACCTTCTTTCCAACTGAGGGAACCGAGACGATCGTCTGTCCTGGTACCCCATTTTTGCAAGCCTACAGCCACTAGAATTCGCGTAGCAAATCAACTAAGGCAGGAGGCAATAATTTATTCATTATTTTTAAAGCTTATGAACACCATCAAATACCCTCCTAAGCTTAGAGTCAAAGTGATGTTGGACCAAGAGACGATAAAGACGGAAAACAAATCCCAAGAATGGATAGTCTGTGCTCTCTGTACTGAAGGTCTCAAAAAGATGTAGATATTTACAGTGGAGTATCATGAGTTTTATATGTCAAAGATGAGGTCATGTTTTTTACATACCAAGAGTGTTCAAAATGTCACACACCAGAATAAGTCC